>JANIJG010005502.1:29164-61218 GCA_024611175.1 Megaceryle torquata
AATAATAAAAAAAGTCAGAAAGAGGAAAAAGAAAGGATGCTATCTTTTAAGAAAACAAAACAAACAAACAAAAAAACCAAACTCCAACCTATATATAGACCATATTTACAGATTTACAAAAAATAAAAAATAGTTTTTAAAGGTAAAATCAACCTGACTATATATTCACGTCAACCAGCTTTATTTTACAGGACATTTTAAACAATGCATGAAAACAAAACAATTGAATCATCCAGATGACAAAGAGCCAGCAAGACTCTCCTGATACCCTAATATTGGTTTCTCATGTCTAATGTACCAAAACTTGGTCATCACAATAACAGTTGTGGGTAAGAATGGCAGCTACCCTGAAAAGAATCAGAGGAAGGCACATTGCCCAAGAGAGAGAAAAGGTCACCTGAAGCCACCCAGCATGGCTGTAGGAACAGTCAGCCTGGCAAATAAAAAATCACAGTCTGAAACAGCATGGAAAGTTCTAGAGCAGGCTAAAGTTTCCCAGAAGGTCAAGGCAAGGGCTCAGAATTGCTGCCTTTGGTAAGAGGGGGAAGAGCTGATACAAATCCCCCAAGGGATTATGAGGAAAGCAAAAACAATGTTTGATTTTGTGAGCAGTATGAAAAAGAACAGCTGAGTGACAATCTAGTAGTGATCAACGGGATGCTTATTTGGAAAAGCTAAAGTAGTTTATCGGGTTTAAAGACAAAGCAGGAAAATGGGTTGAAAGGTTGTGACCAGGATCACTCAAACAATAATCTGTGCTTGGAATATTAACTGTTTGTTTAGTTATTTCAGAATTCAAAAGTCATACAACAACAATCTCATACTAATATTATGTAGCCTTGCTATTTGTCCTTTGAAGAGTTAAACACGTATTTACAAAATATATTTTCTGTTACTCGGATGCTTAAAAAGCTTAAAAGAGACAGACAATCCAGTACATGATACATCAGCTTAAATATACTATCCTGAATGTGTCAGTCTTTTTCTTGTAAAGATTTACTTTGTCTGCCTTACTAGGCAGATGCTGGCCAACACCCTCAGAGGGAGAGTCTGTCCACCTGCAGTTCTGCCCCATAGAATTTGCAGGACACGGTGTCACAGCAACACCAGCAGTTGTGTTCAATAAATAACACATGCAGAGATATGGCAGCTGGGTTTGATATTCACAGAAAAACTAAACCTCATCAGCCCTGAGATACTGAGCAGGAGTACTGAGAGACAGAGAAAACAATTAGGTCTGCTGAAGCTAAACCACACTTGAGTCATATTATTTCTCCTGCTGTAAATGTTATTAGTAGGTATTGATTAATTTCACTGTAACCACGCAGTAAATCAAAGGCTTTAAAACCTTCTGCTTGGGTGGGAAGTTTAGTATATACTGGTCTGTGTGGTGGCTGTACATGGGCCTGTCTTGTTATATCAATGTAATTAAGTTAAAATGGCATGAAAATTAAATACTCTGGAAAATATAGAAATATTTCCTTACATAGTGTGAACAGCATATTGAAAACAGGTTTCTATAGAGAATAGCATACATGTACACAAGTACTGAATGTTAAACCTTGTTGAGATTTTCTTTTTACAGGAATTTAAAGCAGGGAAAGCTTTTTGGAGATTGAAGTGTGACTGCCTCAGATGAGCAGCCCTTTCAAACCTCATCTGGACCTGTTAAAGAGAAATACATCAGGAGCAGGGAAGTAGGTGTGGCTGAGAGGAATATATACAAGCCAGGGACAAACTATGCTTATTCCCTTCTGTAGTCTCCAGGCTTATATTCATATTTACATTATGCCTTATATTCATAAGGTGTGACAATATGTATATTACATTATTTTGGCTTATACTGTGACAGTAACAACACTGCATACAATACACAGGGATAAGTCTACTATCAGGAAGATGAGATTTCCTAAGGTGACCACAGTGTTCTGGAATGGTGCCTGCCTACTGGAGGGATATGGTCAGGTACTCTTCTTCCTGCCTTGCTATGCTGGTCCATCAGGGACTTTGGACAGCCAAGAGAGTCCAGGAAGGGTATGGCTCTATTTTTTGCATGGGTCAGTATATTGTAGGCAGCCTAAGCACATTTTCCTTTTAGGCCACTTGTAAGGAAAATATGGATTAAATAGTTTTGGAAATGTAACATTTCTTCTTAGATCAAACAGCTTAAATGAAATGACAATGTAACACCCAACACTTTGTCAAATTTCCCCCTGGCTGCATCCTTGTCCACACAGAAAGAGTCAGAGGAATTCTAGTGTTTTGAAGTTTATATTAAGTAGGGATTTTTCCCTCCAGAAACTGGAGGATGCCCAATTCAGATTTTTGGCACTACTTTGGCAAACCCTGTCTGGGCACCACCCCAGTTTTGGCCAGAACTTGGCAGATGGTGGCTGATAAATGGTATGATAAAGCTATAATTAATATAGAGGATTTGGCCTATTCTGTTACTGGCAACTCTTGTTCCAGCTTCTCTGAGAATGCTGACTGCAAGTGGAGGTTTGGGATTAACTGTCATAAAAATTAGGCATGAAAATTAGGAAAGGAACTGTTGTCTACTGCAGGGCTGCTAAATCTACCCTGAGTAAGGATGCATTACACTGTCTTGTATTTACACTGACAAGTTAACAAAAAGCCTGTAGTTAAACTCAGTCAAGCTGGATTGCAGATACACATGTAAGCTGCCTAAATCAAAATATCTGTCACTCAGTCTAGCTCCAAAAACTGCAAGGATGTATATGACAAATGCACCACTAGAGTGCATTTGTGTTTATTAGATATGTGAATGTTCTGCATTCCTATTGACAAGTTTAAAATGCAACTTGCATATACTCTTTATACAAAGAACTGCAGGTAGGTTATATTGGATTTTAGCTGTTGGACAGACAGGTCCTGTTATTACTGTGCAGACAGTGATACATTGATATTGGGCTCTTTTGCTGTTTGCTGGAGTGCCTGAATACAGAATTTTATCCGGATTTTAATGGAGTTATGTCCAGAAATGGCCACAGCCATTGCACAGTCCACTGCAGAGGAAAATACAAGGGTAGTCCTTGATAATATATTTATAGGTCTTATAGAAAACACAACAGTAAAAATGTTTCTCTTCTTGATTGCGCAGGTAACTAAAGCCAGCATATTATCCAGAATCATAGGTGTACAGGCTTTATCAGAAGTATTTTTAAACTTTTTGTTGTTGTTGTTTTATGGCATGAAGTAGAATAATTTGAATGGGTTTATTTGTGTTTCTGGTCCAAAAGGATCTTAAAAATAGCACCATTTGAAGTGAATATATCCTGAGGGATTTTTTTTCTTTCCTCTTTTTGTCCACCTGTTATTTTCTTCAATGCTTATTTTATTTTGCAAGTGTTTGCAGCTTGCCTTTCCATTTAACTTTCCACTGCTGTGAAAAATGTTTTGGAAAAAGAGCAGGTTTTTTTTTAATTTTCTGACATAAGGACTAGGAAAAAAATAATCTCATGGAGCTATTACCTTTGAGTACTTTGCCAATCTGATGATAATGAAAGTTATTTCCTCCTGTAGTTAAAAATACACTTTTCAAAGTAATCATTTCACTCCTCCAGCCACTCTGATGACTCATTGCACCAAGGCAGGGATCCACAGCATTGTTTGTGAAGTTCAGAACCAAAAGAATATTAAAAATATACTATTCTGTAAATCAATGTCTCCCTAAGTGTGACAAACAATTAGTTCCAGATGGAGGTGTAAATCTGAAACTGAAACAAAATACATACAAAGACTGACATATTAAATAACAGCTTTAGCTACTTGATTATTGAATTTTGAAGTAGCTGGAAACCATCTGACATGCCAAACAAGGTAAAATAAGGACAAATAAATGTTTCAAGAAACACCTGGATGCATAACTTAGGCTGATAACATCTTTTCAACTCTGCCTACTTTAATCTTCTAGATTCTTATTACATCCATACAGTTTAGGTGTTAGGAAATTTCCACTGTGTTTCATGGATTTTAGCTCCTCTTGTGAAGCCTGCACTTTTGGTTAATCATCCCAAGTTATTTTTGAAGTCTTTAGTGGATCTCAAAATGGTTATAGCTATCCTGCTGCCCTGTAAAGACACATATTCAGTAGGGTTCTTCTGAAAGGCTACTGACCAGGCCACCCCACTACTGCAGAAATACATTTAACACTTTCACAGGAACAAAGAACCCTAACACTGAAACAAAGGCACTCCAGGTTGATAGACATCTAGAAAACTGACTGCTATACACACGCAGGTGGAAAACTATGGTAAGCTGGTCAGAAGCAGGATGTGTGGATGTTTACAAAAACAAACAAATGAAATAGTGAAAACCTTTATGGATCAGTGTCATCTCTAAATGCTGAGACTTCTTGCAAAATCTCTCGACATAATTTAAGTATTACTTGGCAATATAACAAATTACTGAAGCAACCTTTCTGGTGGCAGCATACCATAGATTGTGTAGGAGGTGCAACTTCTATTGTAACTGTGGTTTATTAACCTTCTGCTAAGGAAGTCCCTGAAGAAGTGACGTATTGCGGGGAACAAAACAAGAATCTCTGTTTAAAGCCCACTCTGTCTCCTCCACTGAAACAGAGATGTTTTGGTGCATGAGCTCTGCTCGCTGTTGTTATTCACACTTCTAATCACTGAAACAGGCTACTGTGATTGTGGAGGTGGTATGTTGGGTCTGCGCAAAGCAAATCAGCTGGCACATGTGTGGGCAACCACCTTACTGTGGTTTAGAGAGGTTTGTCAGCAAGCTGGAAGGATGGGTGGTTGGAAGAGTGGCAGAAGAAGCTTGAGGCTGTGTGGGAGCAGAGCCAGTGGACTGTGGATGGGAGAACTGACACTCCACTGGAAAGTTCAAACATTGAGAAACTCCAGTAAAACATGGAAGCTAAAAATAGCAATCTGACTCTTTGTCTGGAGTAAATCATCAGGGGTATGTTAAAACCTTGGATTTACCTCAGCTGAGGATCTTGTCTTATGCAGCATTCCCTCCTCTTGCCCCACCCTGAAAGCACTTACGAGGGTCATCTTGATTGAACCATGTTCCTGTTCTAGGGTGGGAGGTGGGAGAAGTTGGTGTCATAGGAATTTTTAATATCAACTCTTACACTTTCAGTGATGTTCGTATTTTATTCTATTGTGAATGAATTTGCTGTTATAAAATGAAAGTTTCATGTATGACAAAAGTTTTCTTTTTTTTTTTTTAACTTTTGTAAAATGCTTTAAAGAACAGCACCACAGTTGAAATCAAGAGAAACACTTCAACATAAAATTATTATGCTGACTTTAACATAAAGCTATTGCAGTAAGAAAACAGTTTCTGTGCTCTAGCCTCAGAAACCTGGAGCCTCTGAAACAGTTTCCTGAATTTGTAAACCTATTATGTACACCTTAATGTATTTCCAGAAAACATGTAAGTTGGCATGATGGAAATATTTTGTCCCTTCTGCTGAAATAGGTACTTCACTTAGGAAAAGTTAGTAACACTTTACCTAGAAACACAGTATGTTCCTGGTTTGAAGTTGATTTAAATAAATAAGAGGCCATCCACTGCTGCAATTAATTAATTATAAAGGCTGTCTTGTATCAGTGTTCATTTTTAAAGAGAAAGCAAGAGAAGTGAACCTTGCTTTGGATTCATAAAAGAATATGTTCCAAACCTTGTTAAAGCTTGCCTGTAACCCAGTTGCATGCATTTAAGACACATTTAGCTGGAAATCAGTAAGATTTACATTGACTAACTTCAAGCACCCAGATTCCAATAAGCCCACTCCTGTGTTTATGGTCTAAAAACAACATGTTGGTCTCTGCAAGATCGAGGTTCCTGTGTGTAGAAAGGACAAGAAATGGGGTTTGTTGAGACAGCTCTCTGCAACCTCACAGTTGCTCTGTGTGAATCTCATGCCATCATCCTGGTGTGTGTCATTCAGAAATAGAAAATTTCCAATAATCAGTGCAAGTTCAATAAGATATCACTGTAAGTAGGAAGAAAGAACAGCTCTCTATGCTTTAAGTCATACTATAATACTTCAAAAAAGCACACCAACATGGCTGCTTTTTCTAGCCCATCTCCTCTGTTTCTTATTGCCATTCATATCCTTGTTTAAAATAGCAGTCTCCATCAATTTTTATTTCCCTGTCATCAATTATTCCTCTCAGCCTTGAGCCATATTAAACCAAAGCTTTCATACTTTCCATCCATTGTCATTTGTCTCATGCTTCTGCTCTTAGCCAAAAAAAAAAGTCCACATTGTGTGAGCAAAGTGTAGTTAGGATCCTATCCTTTATGCTGTTACTTTAAGCCTAAAGTATGAGCCATAGAAGTAGACAAATAATTTGTAATGAAAAGTCAATAAGAGAAGATTGTGAGTATTGTGGTTTATCTGCAAAACTTTGCAAAATTATTATCTTCAGAACATGCCATAAAGTAATGCAGTATGAGCTGTTACAAATTACAGAATGCTTGTGTATTAAATAAAGTCAGAATATAATGTGATATTAAGTCATCAAATTGTCAATGTACTTTATACCTCTGTTTATAAATAGGTAGCAGCATTGAAAGAATCATTTCAAGAGATTTAAAAATAGGTATGCAATGCTTTTCTCTACATGAATAACACATTTTCAGTGTTTCATATTACAGCTTGAAAGTCATGTCATACTCATTACTGCATTACTGTACATTAAGCCACAGGATGATGGCTCTTCTCTGAGTTAATTAGTGAGGAAAAAAAAAATCATAGTACATTAGAGCTGGTAAAAAATGAGGAAAGACACAAAAGGAAAACTCATTTTCAGCTGTGATTAATGTATGCATTGTATTCCATATAGTAAGCACATGCACAAATATATTAATAGAGTTTATACTGTTAGCTTGGCTGCGATAGATTTTTTTTTTTTTTTTTTTTTTTTTTTTGGTGGCTAAAATCTATTTGGAAATAATGCAACTAAATAAGTTTTCCAAACTACTTCTTAGACAATGCCTTTTAATTAATTTGTAGCTTAGTTTACATTCAGAGTTTACATAATATCCTGTCTTGTACTGTAAGGAGTAGGGTCCCTAGTTCATTTCAGAAGACATTTTTTCTCTGTCTCCCAAGGAAAGACAATCTGCCCTGGATCCTGAAAAACCCCTGCACCTCTTACACACATGCAAGGTTCTGGCATATCTCTTGATATAATTTTCTGGCCACCTGAACATACTGAAGGAATGAAAGTGTTATCTCATTATCCTGCTGTATAATAATGCTGATGTAAGAGAGTAGCATGGCATAAAGGGGCTCAGCTCTTCTGGAGCCGATACTCTGTCATTAAAACAACTGAAAAACATCACTGAGAGACATTTAGCTGTAAATATAAGACAGGAGATTAGAGGAACCTGGATGGATGAAGTGAACAGAGAGAAATGGTTCATTCTTTCTAACAGCCTATATAGAGACTATATTAAATTAATGTCCTCAGATTTCTGAAAAGTTCAGCATTTTGGGGAGTGTAGTTCCTTTTATGGAAGCAAGTGCAAAGAAACACAAGTAAGTCTCAATGTTTTACACCTTGGTTTGCTGGAGTTTTCTCTATGGATATCACAGCTCCATTGCATTGCTTGCAGGCTCTGGTTTTGCTTGAAAATGAAGTGCTTCTCATCCAAATATTACTTTCTTGTTTAAATGATGATCTGCAATGATCACAATGAGTCAGGCTACAGTTTTACAAGGGCGTTTTCCCACTGAGGTTGATTTTCTCTAATGGCTATTGATTCAACAAATTGTACTTGGAAGAAAGGAGAAACTGTGAATGGAGCTGGGCTGGAGGAATTAAATTACTCTAATGTAACTTCTAATGGACCTACCAGCAGGGTCCACTCCTTCTAGAAGGTCCTAAAACAGCTCTGTCCCTAATTTCAACCATTATCACAGGCAGTTGCATTGATAATGCTGTGTATTGATAAAAGGATAAATGCTGTTTTCGCTTCCAGTGTCAGGAGGGCTGGGTATCACATTAAAGGCACAAATTGCTGAAGTTCTGTCCTTGAAATAGTCATGGCTTTCAATTTCTTTCTCAGCGTGTGTTTAAATATTCCCAAAGGACCCAAACTGCCTCCAGTTGCTTCCTGTTTAAATAAAAGATGATTCCTCTTTTTATTCTGTGGAATCCATTCAAAGGAAAAGGTCATGCCCAAAGGGAGAAAGCAATTTCCTTATTCTTCATTTTATAGCTCTAGAGAGTTGTAATTTAAGTTTCCCAGAACAGTCTCAATTTTTTTAATTGATATTCTTTCTTTTTGTCTTTAGTTTTTGTTGTTGTTTTTAATTTTTTTTGGGGGGGGGGGGGGGGTTGGGGGAAGGCCCACATTTGTCTTGTCCTAAAGTGAACCTTTACATCATTTAGAGTTGTTAAGCCCCTGGCAGCTGAGAAAGGCAACATGCCTGAGATATCCTCAGATTAGGTAGAAGGATAATGAATAGAATTTATTTCTTTTAACTTACTTTGTTTCAGATGATGTCTGACACTAGTGGTTCTAAATGCACTTTTCTTTCCCACTTAAGAAGGAGAGACCATGAAGTATTTCACAGGGGTTATTAATGTTTAATAATAAGCATTTCGACAGTGAAGACTTCAAGGCTTATTTTTTTTCTGAAGAGTTCACATTTGTGTCTGAAAATTGAGGTGACCTGGTCATTATACTCATTTGGGAAATTATTCCATCAGTGTGCAATGATTTTTAAAAATAGATTTGTTTTCCTGATGATGAAATAAAGTATAGTGATTTTTTTAATTGGTTGGTTGATTTTGTTGTTGTTGTTGCTGTTTGTTTTTTATAATGTTATGTCTTACATTGATGAAACTAGATTAATGAATAATAGAAATACAAGATCTTCTTCAGGGGTAAGCCCCTGTGGACATAGTAAACACCAGTATAAATGTATTTAAGTCCATTGATTTTTGTAGAAGTTCAAGCTCAGGAACCAACCGTAACATCTCAAGATTATTAGATTCAATTACAATAAATATTTATAATTTTTGAAGAATGGATGATAGATCTCTCATATAATGCAGACAGCTGTTAGCAGAAATTATGACAAATAAATATTTATTTTATAGTTTATTCTATTATTCAGTAGTGTTCAAATTTGTTAAAAAAAAAACAATAAGGAAAGCAGTCTTTGGCTGCAATCGGAATTCTCTCTCTTTCCTTGCATTTTTCCCTGCTTTTAGTAAGAAGGTACTTTCTAAATTATTCAACACTGCCAAACCAACTAGTATGCGGGATGTGTTTTCTGTTTATGATTGCAGGCTTCTTTTATTTTCTTTACAGCCTTTTTCCACACTCCTCCCTTCTTACACAAACTTAATGAAGTTTGTGTTAGTTTGTGCTTAGTTAGACCTCTGGATATACCACTGTCATTAGTATAAGGAATGTTGTTGGGTCTCTCTGTTTCAAAACAATAGTCATTAAAAGCTAGGGTTTCAATCTTATGTAACTGAACAAACTTAATGAATATTTACAAATAAAAAATTGGGTTAGAATTGTCTAGATAAGATGTATAATTCATTAATCAGAGATAAGAACCAAAGACCTTCAATCTACTTTCCTTAACATCACATCAAGGGTATACATCTTTATAAGCAGACCATCATCTATTCCTATCTCATACAAGTCCAGAGTAATTAACTCCTACTTGTGCATTTATTATTTATAACTATCTTCTGAAAACTAAGGATCAACCATTTTAAGACTCTTTTAAGTTGATTTGTGGACTTTCTGCCTAGCTTTCCACATTCTGTTTTTGTGTTGGGTAACAATGTGAGTGGATAACTGTATCATTTTAGCAGTAGAGCTAATAATGGAATATGAGACTCTGATATAAACTTTCCTTATGAATAATTGTGGAGGTTAAAAAAATAATAATGGGTGCTAAAAACCCTGTAGCTGTTTCACATACAAAATATATTATATATATGAGAGGAGTCTTCCTGGGTAGTAAATGATGCAAGCAGCATACAACCATGGCAAACAAAACTGATAGTCCCTGTTCATGGAGACATTATGGATCAGGCTTCCTTGACTGTGTGCCTGATGTTGACTGAAACCATGTATGAGAAATTGTTCTATGAAGCTGAATGAAATTTCACAGGAATGCCTTCATGGCTATATAATATTCTTAATCTGACTATGCTTATTCCTGTTTGACTTGCAAGTATGAGGGCAAGGGAGCATGGGGGAGGAGAGTGTGTGTGTGAGAAAGATAACAGGAAGGATGACAAGTGACAAAATATGCTAAATAGAAAAAAAAAAAAAAGACTATTGCTATTCTATCCAAGGTACTGGTTCTTGCCAGCAAATGGAAGAAGCAAAATGTTCAACTACTCTTTCTAAATTTTCATTTAACATATGTACAATTATGTGCAATTAGAAACCAATTTGTACACCTAGAAGGGTATTCAGATGAATATGAAAAAAACCCTTCATATGTATATTTAGAGTCTGATTTACAAACCTGAATAAAATATCACCATGTGGTAATGCAAAATGCAGAAGTGTGACCAATAAAACTCTGTACCTTTTCAATACTCAGGTACCACCTAGGAGCAACCTGATAGTAAATTCACAACCTGAGGAATAAACCAAACCAAATCAGATGGAACTCCTGGGAAACTCTATTAAACATACACTGCCCTTTCCCTGCTTCTACCTTCTCTAATGAACAAATTGTTCAAAGATACAAACGAAGCTGTTTTAAAACTTCAGACTAAAGAATGTGCAGCAGGTGGCAACATATGTGTCCAGTTAGTTCCAGCCAAAACAGTCTAATTTGTAAAGTGTACAGAATTTCACTGTGAGTCAGCTGAGGGGGCGATCCAAAGAGAAAAAAAGGCTCTAGCTGAAGTGGTCTGTCTGATGAAGAGAATAGTTATTAATTTAATGGCATTTTTTGACTCTCCTGACTGATTGGGTGTACAATAATTCACTTTTTACTCTAAATATTGTCTAGCTTTTTGGGGCTGAGTTTCCTTTGGGATTTGGTGTTCTTCTGGTGCTCTATTTTCAGAAACATTAAGAGTATATAGGTTAAGGCTTAAGAAATGACAAATTAATTAGGTCAAAACCTAATAATGGAATGTCAGACCTTTAATCTATTCTAATAAATAGAATATAATCTTTTATTACTTTTAATATGTTCAGTCTCCCTCTAGTGGTGCTTTAGTCCCTGTTTGAACCAGTCAAAAACTTCCTAAGTACAATGTGATTATATCTTGTTTGAATTAGTAATTTTGATGAGACTATATCAAAAACAATTGTTCTGACCAGCAACTAGTTATATGTGCATGTTGCATAAAGGAAATAAGAATGAATAATGAAGCAGCCTTATGAAGTCAACAGTCAAAATAACAAACAATTAGCATAACAACTGAAAGCTATTACTACCTGCTGGGTATATGGCCAGATTTTAGTGTTTTCTTTTGAATTATTGTCTCTAGAATTACAAGCACTATCATAGTTATTAAAGTAATTTTTCTGTTTTACACAAAAACTAGCATATTGGGGCCTAATAAGGCTCTAAAGGTCATGTGGTCTGATTACTGAAACCACATAGTTGAAGCATGTGATAAAATTTCATTAGACAGAATATAAATGAGTATTAAGCATATACTTAATGTAGGATATTTTCCTACATCAGACCATTAACAACCAGTGGAATGATTCAGGAAATTGTATTTTCTTCTGATAATAGTGTCCTAGTGAGGGAAGAAGAAAGGGATTATAAGTGGGTGACTACTGTGGAAGAGAGTTTGGATTTGAGATTTTCTTTCTTTTGGAGAATAATTATTTTTTCGGAATCCTTTTTGAGCAAATAGATCACCGATGGTCAGTTTTCACCAAAAAAATCCCAAAGTGTACCTCCCATCTGAAAACAAGCCAAGCTAAACCAAGCCAAACTAGAATGCAAACAAGGGTTTCATCAGCTGGGGATATTTCTTGGGACGGTCTCAATGCCACAAACCCAATTTTATTTTCACAGAATTCACATATTGAGAGATAATTTCCAATAGGCACATGTGTTGCAAGAGCTTTTCATACTGAGTACTTGACATCTCAGGTAAGTTGGCTGGCTCTAGTAATAATGAATAGCTCTTATGTAAGCACTTTTAATCACTACTTGCCAAAGAGCTTAATGAAGGTGATCAGAATAATTAATTTTATTTTTTTAAATCTGGAATGTTAATAGACAAAGAGAACAAATTTACAGACAGATCTCCTATCTGACCAGTAATGAAATCCATGAATGAAATTTTAAGAGACTAAAAATTTCACTTTAAAAAAACAAAAAAAAAAACCCAAAAAACCAAACAAAAAAAAACCCCAAACATGTTTAAATAAACAGAATTCATGAATAAAAAAAAATACAGGCATCTTGAAATTACTTTGTTTTGCTATTTTGCTAGTTTTGATATTAAAATTATTCAGGAGGACTAAGCTTCTGCTGAAAATGGATAGAAGAAAACCCTTCTCTGTTTACTTTTGATTATGTCAAGCAAACATTGATAACAAAAAAAATGTATGTTTGATAAAAATTGAAAGCTGATTTTCCTCTCTGATTTTTCAGAAATTCTGCCAGTGCACTGAAACCAAAACTTATTTGCAAAGCTGTACCTGCGTGTGAACCCAAATTCTCCCATAAGGTAACATAGAAATGTGTACTAGCCTTTTTACTTTATAAAGTAAGCTTTGTCTAGGGTTTCAGTTTCCTTGGTCAAGGGAAAGGAATAGCTAATTAATATTTATTTATGTATTTATACATTTATTTATTTACTTTTTACAAAGAAAGGCGCTCAGTCTCCATTATCAAACTAGTACAGTCTCTGTCTTAATGTTTCTCAAGAAAGAAGATGAATTGCAGAGATTTAAGACATTTCATTTCACTCCAGTGAGTGTGTGTTAGCCCAGTAGATTGTGGTTCTTGAAACTGGATATTTAAGCAATTATTTAAAAAAATACAGGTTGATGGTTTCTGAAACATCATTGAAACCTCAGTAAATTAAAAAAAAAAAAAAAAAAATAGTAGTAACATTATTACCTAAATGATTCGAAATGATTCATTAAGAATGTGAAACAGTCAAGGAACCGGAAAAAGCTTTAAACAGTGTATCCTACATTTTACTAGAATTTGTCACCTTCTTCCCTTTTCACACTCAGACAATAAATTTTTTCTTTTAAGACAATTAAAGTGTTGCCCAAACTCAGTTTTGGAGCCTGGCCTTCATGGTGGCAACAAGGTGCTCTGTGCTCTGTAAAATATGAACAAGTAAATATCAGATACTGCAATTCCTGCTGTCATTTTGCATATTAAGAAAGCAGCAACTACTGTGCACTTTTGGACACTCCCTTCCCAGGAAATAGTTAAGCTGACATTGCCATCTTATTTGTACGTTAAAAATAGTACAAAAGGACTCATATGGATAAACAAATAAGGTCTAAGAAGGGATCCTTGACTGTCCTTTCATCTCATCCTAATCATGTTTTTCACTTTCTTTCCTTACTTCTTTGTGCTGAACACAGATAAGGGAGAATTCAGCCCACAACTAATATGTCGTTATTAAGACAATAATTTTGAGTATCAAATGTTTGGCCTACACTTTTGAAATAGCAGACATATTAGATCACTCATTTTGTGGTGCCCTTGTTTACTGGAAAGCAACTTCTACTTTTTCTTCTCAGTCACAATCATGAATAATGTTTTGAGTAGCAGAATCAAGTTTTGATTATTAAATTATACATTTAGAGCTGCATTTTTATTGAATTTTCAGGTTAACTTTTTTGTTGTGACTGTCTATTTTAGCTATGACTGCAGTAGATAACTGGATGTCTCTGTCCTGACATAATGTTATGTATAAACAGGGAAATCAAGAAAAAGCTTTTTTCATGAAATAGCAATTTCACCTTAGTATGGTATATTTTTGGAAAGGCTATGACATTAGCAAAGCAGAATCTGAAGCTTAGCTGGCAATGCATCATTCAGTCTTGCCTAAGACATTCTTTCAGAGAAAATCCCATAATCAGTTATTTTACATAATGGGACATCAAAAATAAATCAACATATTGTAACTCTATAGTCAATCAGTTACATTATAAAGCATCTGAAAATCTGCACTGGGGGATGATGAAAAAGCATAAACTGGAATGTGATGAGGAAGTATGGAGACATACATTAAGAAATGGTTCAGGATAATAGTGTATAAATGCTGTATGACTCAACAGCTGTACAGGTAGAGAAAACCCAGCATGGCATCAGCTGATTTAAGAAAACTTGAAGGTAGAATTAATCATTGATGCGGCTATTTCTGGAAATGAAAGAGATTTTGAAAGGGAGGAAAATGTAAAACCATACACATTGAGTGACTGTACCATAAAATAAGATTTCTCTTGGTAATTTAGCATTAAAAAACCCCCAAACATGGCCAACTCTGGGATCTAACAAGAATGTGTTGGACACAGAAATTGTCTGGATTTACATATGATGATTGCCAAGTCTACTATTCTTGGAAATCCCTCCTGCATTCTTGCTTCTCTAAAGGGAATTCATGGTTCATTTGTTTGCTTCCAAAAATGAATATGAACAAAATTCATGTCCTTATGGGAGGCTGCGCACTTAGCCCAAAGATCTCTATGTTAGCAACACAAGCAACTTTTGCTACCTTTCTTCACTGTCATAGAGTAGAAACTGTCATCAGCAAATATGTTAGAGAACATAATCTGTGTTCAAGTTGTTGACAACGAGATCTTCAACATACCGGCTACATTTTGATAAAAAATGAAATAAATTGAAAAGAAAATACAAATAAAGAGCAGAATGAGGTAAAACAACTATGAAAAGAACAAAAGAATGGAAAATTGTCTGGAGGCATGACAATTTGGACAGGAACTACCCATAAGAACAGCATATAGGCCACAAGAGTGAGGGGAACCTTCAACCAAAGAACCAGGGAAATATTTTAAAATAAAGTACTCAGTCAAGTACAGTATTTTAGCTGAAAGATTAGAAAGAATAAGGCTTGCTCACACCTGGAATTATGCTTACGTGAAGCAGACTTGGCAGGGGTGTTAAGAGAAAGAATCTGAAATGAGTTTCCAAGTGTCTTTGATGTAGATATAACAAATGCCGATTTAAAAAGGTCTTCTTTAAGGACTTGAAGTAGCAGATAGCCACCAACCCCTAATAACTTGTAAAAAATAGGATTGGGGCCTTATTCTGATCTCAGAATCTCCAAATTATACAGCCAGAAATTTCTGCTGACTTTGAAAATGTTATGGACCTTAGCAAACAATTTTTTTTCAGCACTGCTCTCTCAAGTTAAGCTGCTAGCCCTGCTTGGTGTTAGCACCATTTATTATGAAAGGCTGGAGACAGAGCATCATTTCATGAGGTATGTGGGGAAACAGGTTTTAAATTCATTAAAAGCTGAGTGCCTAGCCTGTTAGCTTTTCCCCTTTGTTTGTGTCTACAAGTTAAGCAGGTTTAAAAATTGATGAGTGGTATCTAATGATAACTGGCTGCAGTAAAAAATACCCAAACAAGCCAAAATGAAACAAAACCCCAAACCCTCAGACAACATTCCTCCATCCCCAGCTATTCACTTTGTTGCTGTGTTTTTCCTGAACTGATGCCCCTGTACATTAGGAACAGGCTACTGCTGGAGCCATCACCTTCAAAGTGTGAAATGGAGTGGCATGAAGTTTTGGCTGCTGTGACTCATATTTGTTTGTCCTCACACAGCTCAGATTTCCTGTTGGCATCCTAGATTAGAAGAACATATGCATGGCACATACATGGAGCAATGCCTGTTTCCTCAGACAAAGAACAGAACATTGTGTGACAGCAGGCCCACCCCTCTGGAGATCCAAGAGTGCAAAGCTGTTCTGATGATGAAATCTATGGATGATTTCACAGAAGAGGACATTTCAGCAATCCCACAGTAAAGTACTGTAGCACTCTTTCTAGAAGAGAAGCTATGAATGAAAAAATAAATTTGTGTGCAACTAATTTCTGACACTGTAGATTCAAGGCAGAAATACAGCTGCTGACCTTTTGTAATGTTTCACAATAGCCATGTATTTTGATCTTCAAGTTCTTGTTAATGAAAAATCATGGAAAAATTGCTACATGAGAATACTTGAAAAAAGTTTTTTGAAGACTTCCTTTGTGAGAAAAAAATGTGTTTTGGCTTATTGCTCTGCAGGACTTGACACTTGTTGGTTTGTTTTCTTCATCAAATTGTTCTCACAGTAAAACTGTACAACTTCCCAGACGATGCAGGGCTCTGTGCTTCCTTTCCTGTGCTGCCCACTCATCACCCTGACCACTGTGAATTGCTGTCATACAGCACAAACTGCATCTTCTTGACATGCACTTGAGAAATCTGCTACTTCTACAGCATTTATATGTGGATGAGAAACAGTGTAAATTTGGATCAGCTAAAACCAAGAATATAATCCAAATCTGTATCTTTGTCTCTTGTCATTTAAACTTTGTCACATTGCTGTCACATTAGCAGCTGTGGATGAAGCAACTGAGCAGACTGAGGAAACGCACACCACTGACTAGCAGTGTGGAACGCGCAGAGCAGGCAATGGTCTTGCGTTCTGCTGGGCTCAGAGTAGCAGAAACACTGTTTTCTGCTGGCTCAGGATAATGGAAGTATCTAATAAGGGAGGAGGAATGGAGGAATTAAGTCCTTTTATAATACTGAATTTTTTCAGGTCAAGGAATTGTTTACTTGCACAAAGCTGAAACAGATTCTTCTTTCTGTCTGCAGCAGTGACCCTTCACTCCAAATTCCTGCTAACCTGAATGTCTCTGGGAAATGGAAGTCACTGTCTCCAACATGTGGACTGGTTAGCTAAAATTTATTTTTGATTGCAGCTTGTAGCTGGGCATTGAGAGATATGAGATTCCTGGTTTCTTTAAAGCATGATGCTGTCTTGCTCCTGTGAAAGGAAATAATACCCCCCATAGCAGTTATTGAATGATAGCGTAGATATTGCCTTAAAATTAGTGATACTGTGTGTTCAGATTTAAAAAATGATTGTTTGGCATAGTGTTAAATACTGAACCTACCCAAGCATTGAGGGTAGTTACATTTCTAAAGATTTATAAACTTAAAAAAAATTATTAACATTGAACAGATTTAGAACTAAAACTCCCAAATAGCCCTTCTATTCTAGAAAGTTTTAGGAATTTATTCATTTTTGAATCTTTTACCACTCTCTCAAATGTAATTGAAATTGGCTAGTGTGTTCAGAATATTTTTTTGGAAAAAATGAGGAGTGCGAGCAGACAGCAGACAGACAGCTCAATAGGCAGACAGCATGATCACATAAGCACTGTTTTCTTAGGAAGCAAAACTCTGTTGGACAACCAGGAAGCTAGTTGTCTGAGATCTCTTGTCTATAACTCTAGGGTAAAAGTAATGCTGGCTTACTGTTTTTTAAATGTCTAGTCCTAACAAACCTTTCCTTAAAAACCTCCCTGGTCACTAATGGAAAACAGAGTATTCAAAAAATCTTCTGACACAAACTATTGTGTTCTGAAAACTACAATTCTTAATTGTTATTAACATTACTCATTGCATTTCACCAGTAGGCCTGTAATACCATTACTAAAATGTGGTGGGCTCTTGGCCAAATTTTTCTTTCTTGACTGGGGAGAAGTGACTTTTTTGGCTTCTAATAATCTCTTCACGTTCTCTCACTTTTTGTTTGTATTTACCTCCTACTCGATATTACTCATGCTTACTCTTTGAGAAATCAGCTGTTTAGAAGAATGGTGTATGTAGCTGATTAGGTCTGTCCTCTGTTTGATTACCTGTTTAATATAACCAGACCATGATCCCCACTCTCTAGTCAATTACCTACTTGTAAGTCCAGGAAAGAATTAATCTTTGTCCTCTTAAGAGCAGATAAAATAAACCATTGTTGAATACCAGACTTATTTTACAAGAAATCATGTTCTACAACTGCTAGAAACTGTGATGTGTGTGTCCCACAGCCAGTCTTTCCCAATCAAAGCATAATTAGTTTTCCATATATGACAAGAAGGTATGGTGGACAGTTTCCTGGTGTAGTACTTTAATGTGCTACAGACCTCCCATGTTCACCATCTCCTGAGCTAAGTTACCTAGTTCCCAATACCCACAAATGTTTTCGTGCCTGTCCATGCTTTCTCCCACTCTGTCCTTACACCCTGTAACCAAATATTTTAAAATTGCAATCATTTGCAACATGCTTAATAATACTTTGCCAACTACAACACATCTATGCTTTCCAAGAATTTTCTGTTGCTTTTAGCCTAAATATGGGAATAATAAAAAAAATAAAAATTAAAAAAAAAAAGTAATTTCTTTGTCTTATTTCTCCCCTAATTCAAGAAATTGAGGAAAAAAAGAATATATTAGTTTTATCATCTCTATTGATAATACTGTTATTATTGTCATCACTATTAACCACACCTTCCAGACTTTTTCAATCTGCTGTTGACCAGGGAGACTAGTTTCTACTCCTTATTTATAAGTATGTGCTTATATGAATTGTTGTGGAAAATTCCCCAAATCCCAAACCTTTCATTTCATATCATTTGAATACTCAACAGTCCATTGCTCTCTCACTTGTAAACACATCTCCAGGGAAGTCAACTGAATGCAGTTTAACATCCCACAGACTATAATTTATATAATTCCATGTGATATCTCTTTGTGGTAGAATGATGCAATTGCTGTAGGAGCTTCTCAAGCTTATTGTTACAGACTTATTTTTACTACAGTGAAATGTTGCAGTATATTACTGTCCATGTGATTTCTGCTGATTTCTGTCTTAGGAGCCTGAAGTAATAGGGTTCTCAACAGTTACGAGAACATGTTCACTATTAACATTAAAATGGGTCAAACTTCACTGGAAAATAAAGAAGCCTGATCTCTTCTCACTACTTCTACAGAGAAACTATTCCAGAAAATTACTCCTCAAACAGTTACTATCTAATTTTCAGCTGCATTCTTGAGTTAACAGCATTTGTTATTCTCCACTCTTCCCTGGATGCAGTGATGAATGACAATATATCTCTCACTCATGGAGGCTGAATAACCTCTGTTGGATGCTGCTTGCTTCATCCCATAGAGATTATTGTAATGTACAGACTTTATATCTTTCTATTCCTTCAGGGACTTGTTTGGTATCTGACTCACTGAGTAGCTGGTATTGCTGCTGCACTTAAAGAAAGTCAAAGGCTTCTTGATTTTCATTCTCTTTTGGTCACCATGACACTTACTCAGTCTCAACACATTCTAGTCTGGTGTTTGTCCCCTAAAACCTCTGTTTGCATGGATGCAATATAGTGTTAAATAGCTGCTTCTATATAATACTATTTCTTTTCCCTCTGTGTTGACCATACTACATTCAATGACCCGAAAGGAACAATACATGAATTGGTGTATCTCTGTACCTACACAGAAGGAATTTCGGCCATGGCCTCTTGAACCCAGGTACCCAAACTCCATTTGCTGGAGATTTCCTAGTTAAAGACTTGCAAGAATATCAGACTGAAGCTATTTTTTTAACTCAACTGAAGGATTTAACATAAAGGATGAAATCATATTACCTGATTTTAGCCATCTAAACCTTGGACATCTTTTTCGTGTTAGTTGCCTATGACTCACATAAATAACATGAGTGGAAAGAGAACTTCTCACCTATCATAAATACTTAGGATATTTTCTGGAAGTGTCTTTCCCTCAATTTACTACACAAAGAGCTTATACAACCAGCTTTAATTAAATGCCTGAATTTTACAAGTTTCTTAGTTAATTCTATCCTTAAAAGACTCTAGGTGCTGCCATAAATTTTGACTCCTTCATTTCCATAGATGACATTTCACACATGTATTTTCTGGGAACAAAACACATGTCACACAGAAAATACAAAAGTCCATGTGCCTTGGGAACTGGTTTTGCACTAAAAGGTTTTGCGAGGAGGAGGAGATATACTGCCAACATGAAATGAGAGAAATCAAGAGTAGAGAACATAAATGAGAGAAGAAAGCTGTTTCTCATCAACGGGACATATTAATTAGTATTTTACTTATGGTTTCTAGACCTGGAATTGTTGCTGATTCTGTCTCAACAGATTGTGATAGTCATTATTTCTCAGGTGCCAGCAATTTTCTTGGATGTGCTTGTGCCACCAGAGTAACAGACTATATGGTGCAAATAATGTTCCAGAATTCATTGTGAATTTTCTAAATTCCCTTAATTCTGTGCCACTAATTTTTTTCTTAGCAAACATCTGACAGACCAGAGCCTGACAACCTGCCTTCCTTCAGTAAAGGGATAGTGACATATATCAAATAGTTTCTGCAAATGACTCATTGAAAAATACAAATTATTCAAAGAAAAGATGTTAGCCACAGTATTTGTGACCATTAAAGAACTTACTCTGTGTATGACTTAAACAAGTCATTCATCTTGCTAATGCCTCAGATACTCCATTTATAAAAGTGGGATAATAATATTTCCTTTGAAACATGCTTCTAGACATACAGATGAAAAACATTAGATAAGCAGCAGCTATTATCTTCATTGTTATTAAAACCTTGCTGACAGGACACAGCTAACACTGCAGTTTCTACAAGACCTCCAGATATAGTTTCACGTCTTTTCCAGACATGAATCTGTACTTCATGTCCTAACTCACTTAACATAAAAAAATAAACAAGATAATATAATTGTTCTCTGTTTTACCTGGTCTGACTTTTAATAACAAGATGGCTCCTGGGGACAACAGTTCACTGTATTCTAATAAAAATTTGGAACAGCTGCATGTACTCCATTCCAAGATCTCCTCCTTGTATAATTTATCTCCAAAACCACCTTTGAACAAACCCCACTTGTTTACTTCAGTGGAAGTTTTTCCACTAGGCATGTAAACTCATCCAACCTATCTCTCCCTGGTGTTTATATATAAAAATACCTAATCCATCTCTGCCAGAAAATTCAAGGAAGAGAATAAGTGTAGGCTATCCAAGGCTAAGCAAACAAAAAGTCATCAAGGTTTTGGAAAAACTTGTTGGTTCGTTTTCTTTGGAAGAACAAGGACGAACAAGCAAAGCAGTGAGTGAAATCTGGTTTCCTAAGTTTGTGTCCCTTGTTCTCTAATCATACATCTGGCTCCAGCTAAACCCTTCACTGTTGCAATAATGTCTTCCCTTAAATCTGCATGGGAAAAAGGCTGGCAGGGCTGTGACTATCCTGGATCCATGGTAGGAAAATATTTGGGCTTCAGGAGAGTGGTGAACTCATAGTCAAAATGGTAGCTGAATATTTCTGTTTCCTGAGAAAATCAAGCTGAAAACAGCCACAGATACTCCCTAAGTCACATCCAGTGCAACATGGAAGGCCAAACCCTTCAAGTATGCAAGGATTTATATTTATCACCTATGTGTTCTATTAGAGAACCTATGTATAATTCCCTGCACGCCTCTGAAAACAGCAATGCAAAGACAAGCCTCTTTCGAGTGTTTGCCATCTAAACACTGTGATCCCTACTGACACATGTCTGTGGTAGGCATGCGCAGTCTTGAAGGAAAGGACTAAATTGTCTTTTTTCTTCTTTTTCTCTGCTTCCAAACTAAATAGTACTAAAACATGATCTGCTTACCAATACTTTACAGATAGAACCTTACTGTCCAGGGGCACCATGTATTAATAACGTAATAGCTACTAGGATGTTGTAATGAAAAACTGATGCTGATATAAAATATTTCTCTTCCCATCAAGAATAATAAACTACATGGTTATAAAAAAAAGAAGAATCATTCCTTCATCAGTACTAAGTAGACTATAAACTTTTAAGAGACTAATATAAATTAGTTCAGTTTCTGCACTTAGGTGTTAACATGTTATATTGAAGTGCACCTGCTTTTATATCTAGTCAGCCTGATTGCTGCTTCCCTGAAGGTAAAAAAAAATTACATGGGATCCCCAGAGTATTGCTGAAATATTAGTCAAAGGCTGACAAGTATCTGAACAATTTGCTGATGCAGGTAGAGACGGCTTTCTCTTAGGGGAGCAGCTGTGACCTCGGCCCTTTTATTCTATCCACATTAGTACAAATCTGGCAATATTCAAGAGAATTAAAAGCCTTCAGGCTTCCTGAGTGCAATGAGTTACTAAATTCAGCCCAGTCAAGGAAAAGGCCTCAAAAATAATCATCTTATGCCCAACTTTTCACGGTAGACACAGTGAACAAGAAAGACTGGAGATCAGAGTTACTACTGATCATTGAAGCCTACTGCAAATATCACATGTCTGAAGACATGTAAATAAACAAACTGTTCTGATCAGGTACACTCTGAGCCTAAGCAAGGTTAGGAACTAAAAACTTCTGTCTTCTGAAGGTGATGTCTAGCAAAGATGTCGTTAGCAGATCACTTCTATTTCACAGCTTCTCACATGTCGCAACAAAATGCCCCAACTGCCATTTAGATATTGAGTCCTACCATACTCAATTCTGTTATTCTAATAGCACAAGAGCACCAACCTGAAGAGACATCATCGGTGATGACACTCAAGCCCTGCTATCGCAGATACCCATGTAATACGATAAAATCATAGAGGTTGCAGCCTTCAACTTCAAACTGTGACTTAAGCAGCATTCTTTAAGTATCTTGCTTCTTTGATGGTTAGGAAATTATTCTAATTTTCAAATGCTTTTGGGCTTCAACATGAGCCTTTGGGATTCAATAGGAAAATGAAGCTGGTTGGTTAATAATATTTTTCTTTATCATGTTTTTTCTTGTGGTATAGTCTGAAAGTCTTCACTGGAAACAGATGCCTAAGAAGGATCTTCTGGTTTTATTCTTATTCTTGGAGCTGTCTGCAGGATTTGGTACCAATGACTTCTGGTCAGCTGTCTGTGCATGTAGTTGTCTGTGCCAGGACATGGAGTCAGCTCCTCTGCTGTTGTAGGCACCAAGTCTTATTATCCCCTGCATTAAAGCCCAAAATTTCAACTAAAAAGCAGTTAAGATTTCTGCCTCTGTTTTGATTGGAAGGCAGTTTTAAAAAAATCATTGTTCTGACTGTTTTAATTTCCAGAGCAATTTATTCATGCACAACTTATACTAGGGTTTTGTAATGCCAGCATTGTTCTTTAGCTTAAAATAGCTCTTTGAATCTCATTTTGCCCCTATACAACAAACATGACTGCTCTCAACTTTTGTTTTCTTAGTCTGAAATTCTGCCAGACAGACCCTCTCTTCCTTTATTGTCCTGGCAGTCCTTTTCTAATTCTGCTTAGGGCTGAGTTCATCTTTCTTGAACACAGATGATAAGAATCATCATTTCAATCTCTTGCACAACAGCATTACATTTACTAGTCTCTTTTGATGTTTTATTTCTCAGTATATCTTAGGAACATATTATTTTTAGGTAGCTGCATCACAATGGCTCAAAATCATTTTGCTAAATTCAACAACTTTAAAGCCTTAGAGGTTGGTGGGGTTTTTTGTTGGTTGGGTTTTTTTGTTTGGTTGGGGTTTTTTGTTTGGTTATTTATTTAATCTTTTAATAGATGAACATCTATCTGCTACAAGTCAGCATCTGGCTGATTTTTTTTTTTTTTTTTTAATGTTTCTAAAATGGTGTCATATAAGGAAAGAGAGTTCAAAATACAAAATTAGTGTTTCTGAGTGTCTAAGGGAGTGCCTTACTTGTCTTAGTATTTTGCAGTCTAATAGTTAGGCATCTAATCTAACTCTCTAGGCACTTTTTAACATCAATAGAGACAGACAAGCACCTCTAGAGTGTGATTTAGATCATCCAAAAATAGATATCTAAATCAAGAGGGAGGCATCGCTCTTTAGAGATTGTCTGTCTCTTCCTGTAGTTGATAAAGAAAGCCTAGACAACTGTCTCAGAAGTTTTGCTTAACGTCTGTTTGGCTAAATAAGAAGAGTAATCTTAAGTAATCTTAAGTAATTCAGGACAGTGAAAAGCTGTTTCAAAAGAGATTTAGATTTGATGTTATCTATATTGTACTGAAAGGATTTATGCTTCTAGCTCACGGGGAAACATTGGACATATTTATCTATGAACTGTAACAAATCATAAACAAATGGAACAGTTGTAGTAATTGAAATAGTCCCCTCTTAAAAAAACCACCAGAATATCTCAAAAGATTTTATGTTTGCTGAGCTGCACGGACAACCCTGGAGATCCACAGATACACCAGCCAGCTATGAATCCTGACCTAGATACTAAGCTATAAATTTGATTATTTATCCAAAAAGGACTGCTCACTTATGAGAAATTGCTGGTCGATGCAAGTGCTCAAAATAATTCATTACAATGTTACAAAAATATTATGCAGTACTGCAATAATACCCTTCTTATTGAGTACATTATATGTTGGATTAGACCCAAAGTAATAGAAGCACAGGTCCTTTTATTACTTAATTTTCATTTTATTAGTTTAATTTTTTGTCTCGTGAGTGAGGTTGATGTGTGCATTCATGTTGTCACTTCCAAAAGGAGTGAGATGAAGTCAAAGGGTTTACCTAAAACGTATTAGAATTTCATTTCATTATCTATAGATATCTTTCAATAAGGATAAAAAGTGCCCTGCTATATTTATTTTTAGTAGGTAATGAAGAAATGTGCTTAACATTTCGTTCCTTGAATTTGAAGAGGTACTTAACAATGACACCCCCTTTTGTGGTGCTGAGCCACACATTCCATTCACCCACCTGAACATGAAAAAAACTACAAGGCCCGATGAGCAGCTTAGTTGTTAAACCTAGTATCACCTTTTATCTCTCACTCAAAGGCACCCCCATCCTTCCACAAATAAGTGTAAAAATAAAATAGAGAGAGCTACTTCCACCTTTGTGTCACAGGAAATCTTGCTGAGACTAATCTGCTTTTTTAAAGGTTTACTTTTAAATAGGATTTCCTTTCACTGCATGTACACACACTGAGTCAGGAAGCTTCAGTCTGAGTCAATGCTAAATGCATTTGGTTTCAACTTGAGTCTGCTTGTAAATGATGGAACCAATGATTCATAATTTCCACCCTGACCTTGTTTGCTTTATATTCATACTGTGGCAGGTGAACTATCATGTTCAAAATGGTCAAGTTACTTAAGGGGAAACACATGCCATCTATTATCCTGACATGTGAAAGACACATTTGAATGTATGAGAACAAGTTATAGGAAGGTGATGTGCCTCTCAGATATTTCAAAGAATTCACATTTTTTGGTATGTCTAGCCTATTTACATATTCTAGCAATGCTGCACAAAATAATTGTCATCTCTGCTTGTTACAGGTCTGTTATTTCTCAGTCATTCACTTATAATCTGTAATTAAATAAGCTTTTTATTTTCAAGGTAATTTGACTGATAGTGGATCCATTATGTGGTATGTTATGCCTATGATATAGGAGGTCTAGTTATAAATGTATGTATGTAGAGCTGTTTTACTGGCATATAAAACTTCAGAATGGCCTATACATATCTATTTATCTTGTCCCCTAATGTCCAAAAAAAAAAAAAAAAAAAAAAAAAGCAGAATTAAGAATCAGGTGTATAATTATGTTATACGCAAAATCCTTTAAAGTATTGATTTCCTGACACTATCATCTGTCCCTGAGAACTTACCAGAAAAGATTTCTTCATTCATGTTTATTTATCATACCAATTTTATACAGTGTGCTGTGGTGTACGTAAACCAGACAAAGACACTTGTTAATCATCCATTTTGAGCAGAAGGAACAGTTTGAATATTCTTTGTTGCTTGTTTCATGTTTCATGCAATTTCTTCTTGAAATGTAAGACCTACAAACCAAATTCCAACCATATCTTGGTGAGTGATTTTAACCACTTACCTAATCTTAACAAATAAACCAGTTTATTGTTTTTGGGTCACAACATTTCTAATGTCCATTGTCCTGAATGGAATGTCTGTAGAGAAGACTGGGACTGCAAAAATGTCCAACCTTTCTCTCAAAGTGAATCATTTTACATCCAAGAAAGAAAGAAAATGGGCAAAAGGGTGAATGGCTCTATCATTTACTGATGAGGACACTGTTGCTGTTTGTGAGCGACAGTTAACAAACTATGACATTACATCTGTGTGTTTAAAAAAAAATGAAAAACCCTATAACTTAGTGTTCTCATTTCTGAATCACAGAAATATCTGGGTTGGAAGTGACCTCTAAAGGTCATCTAGTCCTACCCCTCTGCTGAAAGCAGGGACATCTTCAACTAGAGCAGGTTGCTCAGAGCCTTGTCAAGTCTCACCTTGAATATCTCCAGGGATGGGGCCTCAACTACCCCCCTGGGTAACTTGCTCCAGTGTTCTACCACCCTCATGGTAAAGAACATCTTCCTTACATCCAATCTAAATCCACTCTTTTCAAATTTAAAACCATTGCCCCTCATCTTTTCACTACAGGCCTTTGTAAACAGGCCCTCTCCAGTCTTCTTAGAAGCATCCTTCAGGTACTGGAACGTGGCTATTAGGTCTCCCTGGAGCCTTCTCTTCTCCAGGCTGAACAATCCCAGATATCTCAGCCTGTTCTCATAGGAGAGGTGTTCCAGACCCCTGATCGTCTTTGTGGCCCTCCTCTGGACCCACTCCACCAGGTCCATGTCCTTCCTGTGCTGAGGGTTCCAGAGCTGGACTCAGTATTCCAGGTGAGGTCTGACCAGAGCAGAGTACAGTAGCAGAATCACCTCTCTCGATCTGCTGGCCACACTTCTTTTGATGCAGCCGAGGATGCAATTGGCCTTCTGGGCTGCAAGCACACAATGGCTGCTCATGTCCAGCTTCTCATCTACCAGCACCCCCAAGTCCTTTTCTGCAGGGCTGCTCTCTATTGCCTCTTCCCCAAGCTTGTATTGATGTTCTGGCTCAGGTGCAGGACCCTGCACTTGCTGTTGTTGAACCTCATGAGGTTCACCTGGGACCACCTCTCCAGCTTGTCCATGTCCCTCTGGATGACATCCCATCCCTCCGGTGTATCGACAGCACCACTCAGCTTGGTGTCATCTGCAGACTTACTGATGGTGCACTCAATCCTGCTGTCTATGTCATTAATAAAAATGTTAAACAACACAGGTCCCAGTACAGACCCCTGAGGGACACCGCTTGTCACTTCTCTCCATCTGGACTTTGAGCCATTGACCACTACCCTCTGGATTTGGCCATCCAGCCAATTCCTTATCCACTGAATGGTCTGCCCATAAAATCTGTATCTCTTCAACTTGGCGAGTAAGATGTTGTGGGGGACCATGTCGAAAGCCTTGCAGAAGTCCAGATAGATCACATTCATAGGTCGTCCCTTGTCCACTGATGCAGTTATAGAATCACAGAATCATAGAATGTTAGGGGTTGGAAGGGACCTAGAAAGAGATCATCTAGTCCAACCGCCCTGCCAGAGCAGGATCACCTAGATCAAGTCACACAAGAACATGTCCAGGTGGGTTTTGAATGTGTCCAGAGAAGGAGACTCCACAACCCTCCTGGGCAGCCTGTTCCAGTGTATCTCACCCTCACCGTGAAAAAGTTTTTCCTTATGTTTACCCTAAACTTCTTGTGTTCCAACTTACTCCTATTGCCTCTTGTCCTAATGTTGGATGAGATTGATGAGTCTGTTTCCATCCTCCTTACACTTAACCTTGACATATTTATAGACATTAATGAGGTCACCCCTCAGTCTCCTCTTCTCCAGGCTAGAGAGACCCATCTCTCTCAGCCTCTCTTCATAAGGGAGATGGTCTGCTCCCTTAATAATCATGGTGGCCCTGTGCTGGACTCTCTCCAGTAGCTCTCTGTCCTTCTAGAACTGGGGTTCCTAGAACTGGACACAGCTTTCCAGATGGGGCCTCACCAGCACAGAGTGGGGGGAGAACCTCCCTTGATGTGTTGGACACACTCTTCTTAATGCACCCCAGGATGCCATTGGCCTTCTTGCCTCGAGGGTGCATTGTTGACTCATGGTCATCCTTTTGTCCACCAGGCCCCCTGTTCTATTTCCCCAGAGCTGCTTTCCAATAGATCAGCCCCCAGCCTATACTGATACATGGGGTTGTTCTTCTCCAGATGCAGCACTTTACACTTGCTCTTGTTAAATTGCATCAAATTTCTCCCTGCCCAGCTCTCCGGGGTATGTTTTCTTTCACCTTGCTTTTTTCATTGATGTACCTGTAGAAGCCCTTGTTATTTTTGCATCCATTGCCAAGTTCAGCTCCAACCGTGCCTTGGGCTTCCCGACCTCATGCCTACACAATCAGGCAGCATCTCTGCACTCTTCCCAGGATACCCATCCCTGTTTACACTACCAGTATAGCTCGTTCTTATTTTTTAGCTTGACCAGTAGGTCAGCCATGCTGGGCTTTCTTGCTTGATTTCTTACACTTAGGAATCGAGAACTCTTGTTGGCCATCCAGACAATTCCTTATCCACTGAACAGTCAACATCGAATCTGTATCTCTCCAACTTGCCGAGTACGATGTTGTGGGGGACCATGTCAAAGGTCTTGCTTATGTGAGGCTACTATGCAAAAGCTTGCCTTTTCTTCAGAAAAAATGCCAATCTGGGTAGCATCAACTCGGTTTTCACACCAGCTGGCTCAGGGCACCTCCTCGCTTAATGTGTGCTGAGGTAGTCTGCAGAAGTATTTAAGGCCTATGGTTATTGAAGGCAGGAAAATGCAGTTAGTCTTATGAGTCATTTTTCAGAGGTGCTGAGTTTTCACACTGTGGCTATATATACACCTATATATAGGATGACTCTCTTCCCCATTCCTATCTTAGGCTGGCTGACTCACTATGTTGAGGGCAGGTGCTTACTTTTTAGGCAATGGCCTATAAAACTAGGTAATTTGGATGTAACTGCTGCCAGTGTGATTCATTTTACTCACCTTTACACATCTAGCAGTTAACTGCATAACCCTAAACCTTGTCTCTCTCTGGCCAGTGGACAGAAACTGACACTTCTTGAAGGTCATTTTTCCCAATAATTTCCAGACTGCACTTCAGGATGAGTTGCATTACCATCTGGTGTTGTTGCTTGTTTTTCAACAGCTAATTAAAATTGAAATATCTTACCATAAGTAAGTGTGATAGATCCACCTTAGGTATTTTAGCTCTAAGACCAATTGCCCTGACCAAGGGGTCAGGAACATTTACTCTAGTAACAGTATAAGTGACAGCAAATGGCTGGAGAATTGCAATACTTTTTGGGAAACAATAAGAAAGATGCAAAAAGGAAGCCACAATATGACAACAGAAATATCTGAAAGAATATCCTGTGTAATGGTAGCAGTATTGTTTAGAAAGTCTCTAGGCATCTGATGAGTGAGTGGCTCTTTGTCCATGATGTGTCCTCCAGAGTCTGGAAATGATTGGCAGTCCCCAGCATGTACACAGCACTTTCCATCAAGCGTAATCTCCCACTCATTTTGTGAGAAGAAAATATGACTCACCAGAGCTTGGTAACACTTCTTTAGCAGAGGGTTTACACTTCTAGTTTTCATACACTGTAGGCATAATAAAACAAGTAAAAAAAACCCAATAAACCAAAACTCAGTTCTGTAGATAAGTGGTTAAGAAACTTCCCTTTACCATCTCAAGTCCAGCATGATTACCCTAGAAAAAGGCTTTGCAAAAAAACCTTGGATCTTTGTCAAGTGAAGGCCAAATAACATCCCATTACCAGAGCTTTCTGATTTCAGTAAGGTTGTATTAGCTCAGGTACAGCAGAATAATTATGAACATGGTGTTGTCAGCAGGAGTGATAGAAGAAGGACTTGACTGTACATTTCTCTACCCAGACCAGCTCTCAGTTATAACTCCAAAGAATGAAATGTAAACCTAGGTAGCTGCATTATGAAAGAAGCACTACAATTTTTAATGTGCACTTTGCACATCTCTATTATTACATGAAGAAAAGGAGAACAGTCTCCACACACAGAATTCCTGTAATGATTTTGTTGAGCATATAAGTCCAATACTGCAATAGTAATAGAGCTATTAAGGAGTAAAGATAATTATGCACTTTGGAAAACTATCAAAGGTAAAGGTTCAAACCTCAGGTAACAGAGGAATGACAACAAAAAGTCTATTTTGAGGAAGCATGGTGACCTTAGAGAAAATAAAAAGAAACCCTATCTTGGAACTTCATCTTTAAAAGTCTTTATTATTTTCTATAAGCTTCATATGCAGAATTTCATTTTCTGTTTCCAGTTCATTCCCATTAAATAAGTCACCTATTATACATTATAACAGAATGGAAAATATTCCAATTACAGCTTCCGATGAGAAAGTCTTTTCTTAGCTTATATCCCTCATCCATAGGATCTTATAAAATTCTTGAGACAAACCTGGACTACATCCCACCTGCTTTCAGATAAACAACAGTAGAAGGAGTATATCTGGGTCTTGAGTTACTGCATAATCTTTTTCTTGCTGAAGGTTTTATAGTACCAGGAATGTATTTATTCAGCTGTTAGAAGAAAAGAAGCAGCTGGAAATTAGTTTCTTTGCTGACTGCAAGGGAACTACTGGGAACATGTTTATTTACTACTAAAATGTATGCATTTGTGCAGGGAATCTGTTCACTTTTTATTTTGTCAAAAGTAGGTATCTTGGAGGCAAGGTAGCCTGAATATCTGAGGACTGTTTAAGGTACATTAAAAATGTGGATTACTCTATGAATATTTTCAGATCTTGTACCAATTTTTGTTTGAATGTTTTAATATAATATAACCTTATTTTCAAATTTTTGAAGAAAAACGAGCTAGAAAATCAGATAGTTTGCAAGTAGAATTTTCTTTGATCTATCTTTAGACTATTAATATACTTTAAAAATAAAATGAGTTCAAGTTTTATATCCATGTGTTGAACCCACACTGTTCACAAAGCTGTGCTAACAATACTAATGAAATAAACATGTATAAATATTCAATATAATCTAAAATAATTTGTTATCTTTTTGGTGTAAAGTAAAAAGACTTCATGAACAAAGTCTTAAAAAGTCTAGTGTTCTGAAAATGCATGTGACCCTATTTTTCCATAACTAAATAAACACAGGAATGAAATGTCTTTATCTGAGTCCCTATTAAGAAAATTCTAAAAATACTTTGAATGCATGTCATGGGCACAGCACGTATGTACACCTAATGTTGGTGCAACTGCCTGCTGAGAATCTGGGGGGTGGAAGGGGGATTGCAGTTACTCTTACTGGAACTGAGAAGCAGGGAACAAATTAAAGAGAAATACTGTCTTTCTTTTGATTTAATGAGAAACCTATGGAGGAAGAGGAAGTATTTGGAAAACAGAGAAACAGGCAATGAAAATAGAGGATGATTTTAAATCTCAGAGTAGGTGCAAATCTGTAAAGGAGACTATAATTTTTCAGGAAAGGGGTTTTAAATTCTGTAAAAGCAGGACAAGGAACATTTAAAAAAAAAATAAATTGTTTTTTGAGGTATGGTAAAGAATAGGAGCTCTTTTCCACCTTACACTTGTAAGCCCTCATGTTGGACAGGCAGTGCTACCAGGCTTTTTGTTCTCTGTCAGCCAGATGCATGGATGATGAACAGCAAGGAAGGTGGGCTGTCAGGAAATGAGGCAGATTTTGAAACTTCCTGATTTCTTTCATTGATGAACAGAGAAAGACTTCCAAGTTCTTTTGGAAAATGCTTGACCAGCTTGAGTTACTGACCTTCCTTCCTCACGTTTGCAGAGGGCCCTCCTGCAGTCATGGGAAAATACCAGTGAAAAAATATAAACCTTTTTTCCCTTTAACGAGGAAGCAGAAGTGTTGTGGCAGCTGCTTTGTGAACCAAGCAGCTTCAGAATATCCCTTGCCTTCTGCAGGGACCGCTAATCTGTTGGAGAAAAAAAAAGGGGGGGGGGGGGGGGAGAAGGAAAAAGAAAAAAAAAAAAAAAAAGAAGAGAAGAAAAAAGAAAAAGAAGAAAAGGAGGAGAA
>JANIJG010005502.1:61318-84383 GCA_024611175.1 Megaceryle torquata
ATGAACAAGTCAACACGAGGAGGAAGGGACGGGAAGAAGGGGGGAAAGGAGGAAGAGAAAAGAGAAAAGGGAGGGGGGGGGGGGGAGGGGGGAAAATTAAAAGAAAGAAAAAAAAAAAGAAAGGCAAATAAGAAAGACAAAAAGTAAAAGGAAAAGAAAAAATAAAGAGAAAAAGAAAAAGTGAAGAGTGAAGACACATCTGACCTAACCATAATGGAGATTACCCAGTGTGAGAGTGATGATAGGCTGGAAATCCCTATGGCAAGCACAAGCAGAGTTTCATTACAGAGCCACTGTGAGGGGAAGCATCACCTTCAGTGAGAAAGAGTGAATACTGTGTGTAAGAATTATTTTCTGAGTGAACATCTATGGAGATCTAAGGGTAGGATACATTCTGATTTTGCCTCAAACACCCATGCACATGCCATTTTCCAGATGCTTTACAGCAGACTTTTCCATACCATGAGGCTCAGCCTAAAGTCACAACTGGTCTAACGTCTTCTGCCTCCTTTTTCTCCCTCTTCTTTTTCACTCACCATTTACTTCTCTGAAGAGTATGATCACAGTCCTCTGCTCACGTTCTTGTTCTGCAGGAGAGCATCTGTTCTCTAAGTACATTGACTGTTAAATTAGAGGCAGAGGAACTCCGACAACATTTTACATGTCAGAGACAATACACCTTTTCAAAACAAGCAGACAACTTTGAATATGGATTTTTACTGAGAAGGCCTTAAATAGACATCGTGACATACTATCTTTCTTACATGGCAACATGTGGTGTAACAGGTGACACTGCATTCCACATACATGAAAGCTGTAATAACCAGAAGTCCTTGTTTGATTATTACACAGGGGCAGGGAGAACCTGTCATTCACACACCACCTCCACCACCTGAGAGAAAGAAGAGTGGCTTTGGCATCTTTGGTAACTGGCTTCGGGTAGCATAGCCATGGTTTGATTGAGACAATACCAAGAGTGGTCTGTGATGTGTGTTCCAAACTGAGTCACCTGAAAGGAGACCCATTTTCTGAAGCTGGGTAACCACTTTTTAAAATCACATGCTTCTAAAATATCTTAGGAAACTTTTAAAAAAATCTGATTTTACAGCCTTTCTCAGGCTGAAAGTGGTAACACTATGGAGAACGTACACCCCCCAAAAAACCCTTCAACTTGAGAAGTCATAGACAACCTAATACAGTTATTTCTAAAGATCCTATGATATTGTAACAACTTTTTAATAAAGGACATTTCATGATAGCAATATTAGTAATTCATCCTGCAAGGTTTGTGTCATGCAGCACAGAACTTGGAGTTAAAGATCATAAGGCAACACTTCATCTGTTTTATGTAGCACAGCAATTGTTCTGATGCTACAGAAGGCCAGGGAGCAACTGAGAAACCACTTTCTAAGGTTTCAGGATGACATTTCTGGATTATTCACAGCAACACATATTAATATTTTACTCTGTTTGGCACTATTTACACATGGAAATCTTCACAGCTATTAAGGCTGGATTCTGCAAGTGATACACAGAACCTGTACTGTGTGCCCTTGTTTGCTCCATGGCTTTGGAAGGTTGTTAGGGGAAGCTATGATCAGTTTCCACCACTTCCACAGACCTTAGCAGAGAGTTACAAGATTTTATGTACATTCTCTCTCCCTTCCATTAGGCCAACCGGCAAGACCTGAAAACATGCTGCTCCTCTGTGTTTAAACAGGACAGGGGAGAGGAAAGGAAAAGCAGACACTTATTTAGACTGTCTACAGTCTGCATAAATGCAGGGATGTGAAAATATCAAACTGCTCCATTGCTTACTTCATTGAGCTTGCACCTAAGTCATAACTGAACAAGACCTGGAATACCCATATGAGACCAGAAAAATAATTTTGTGGTCATGAGAAAGATGACCTTGTGGTTAATTCAGGAAACCATGGCACGTTTCTTAGAGCCTAGGATGAGAAATTCAACCCTGTGCAAGGAGTACTACTTGATAGTTAAAATGGTCTTAAAATACCTGTGCATACTGCGAACTACTTGTGAAAAGTACATGGTTAAACTGAATGAGACATTGATAACAACACTGATAAATTGTCAGTTTGAGCCTGTCTCAATCTAAGACCAAAAGACTCCTGCTTGCTACCTTCACAATGGCTCTTAATCATAAGGTGTCCACAATTTATCAGGAAGTCATTTATATTTCAGAGGAATACCTGTTTCTATTTTAGATTAGAACCAATAATACACGTCCCCATAGCATGGCCTCACTGCTTTTTGGAATATCTGCCCCACTTTGCCCTTTCCAGGGAACTACCTTTGCCTACATTTTCTAATCTTTCTGGTTTTGTGTCAGGATGGTCTTTTCCATTACACCTCACAGTACAGTATGGTCCCATAGGCACTTCCAACACTGTCCTGATGCATTTACTATTCCTTTTCTTCTTTGTGCACGTAGAGTATTGACAGGCGAAACAGGAAAATCCTTGCTCCAGGACCCGTCAGTATCATCTAGCCCTCTGTTTAAAAAAACATGCATTTCAGAGTATTTTCAGAATTAACTTTTCTCATGTGGTTACATGTGGTATTCTATTCTCATGTGGTTGTTTACTTGCATATTCTTATAAATGCAAGTTTTACTGCAAATCCCTTCTTTGCCCTGATAATACTGTAATTATTTTGAAAATAAATTTTGTAGACAAGTTAGTAGAGTCCCTAGTCTGATGTTGTTGTTAATACTTGGCAGTTTTGTTGTTTCCATTTGCTTAAAGCTTCCATTTACCAGGAATAAGACATAGCAAGATTATGGCCTTACCATATTTAAAATATATCTGTTATAATTTTTATAAAGCATTTATAATTTGAGAATGACTATGAGTGAAAACACAAACTTTCAAAATGTATTAGATTAAAGAAATAAAAAAATATTCTCAGATCCAGTCAAACAAAGGAAGAGGGAGAAGGGGAGGAGGGAGAATGGGAGAGATCATACCAAAAAAGAATACAGAAAGATGGTCAGAGCATTTTGTTTAGGAGACTGGTGTCTTATTATTAATCTGCTGGATAACCCATTAACAATACATTATTAAGCATTTTTAGTATTTCACCTTCTCTACCATACCAAATCTTATATTTATTCTTAATCCTCTGATAGAAAAACATTTCTAGTCCTTTATTTTATGTTTATGTAAAAGTAGTTGTATCTATTTTATCTTAAGTTACTCCCACTAATTGTAATGGAAACTGTATCCACATATGTAGGGAAGATGATATATTTTATTGTAAAGATGCCTTGATAGAGACAACTTTGTAGCTTCATTATAAATGCTGATGTTTGATAGACTGAAGTTGCACTTGACTTCATTTCTTTTAAAGGAAAAAAAAAAAAAAGGTTTTACTCTTTCACAGTAAAGGACAGTGAAATAACACAACTCCATGAGATACTTTTCTTCCACATGTTTCAAAGATAGGGAGAATTTCACAGAATATCTTTCTTTCTCTAGTGGAGTGAGCACAAACCTCTATTCCAAACCCCTGGAACCCAGGAATTATAAGATCAATCATTTCCAAGCAACCCAAACTATTTCTGATTCATAAGCTTCCCGCAATCACATTTAAACTGTAATAAAAGATCTGCAGCATGACTGCTACCATAGTGCTATTATCATGATGACGCAGGAGGAAAAGTCTATTCTAAGCTTCAATGGGTATTCATTAGGCCATGTCAAGAGAAGCATACTCACAGAGTCCACTCACACGGCTCAAGTGGCTCTGCTTTTACTGGCGTACTTGTCCAGTGGAAATGCTTCAGATGATGGCAAGTTTTCATCAGAGTTCAAGCAAGTTCAGAGCATATAAATGACACCTTCAGTAAAAGAAGGCAGAGTTACAAAAAGAGCAAGGGGAAGAGACATCAGTAGGTAGAAGAAAGTCTCAACACAACACTAGCTATTTTGTGGTTTTCTTTTGCCTTTCCTAATTTCTTTGGGTTTTTTTTTTTTTTCTTCACAATTCAAAAAGACAGTGGGAAATTTTCTAAGACAAGAGAATAGAAACATCTAGGAAGGATCAAGGTAAGGACCTACTTGTGTTTATTCAGTATAAAGCAAAATAAAATTGGGCCCAGCTTTGAAATTACTGTAATGTGTAAAATAATGTCAAATTGCACCTGTTTCCAGAAAGCATATCAATAGTTCTGCCATTTTAAAACCCCTCGCTTATTTTCCAAGCCAAGAAATAGCCACTTACATTTCCTGTAGAAAACCATTGCCACTGTGTATGAACAAATATTACAGATGCCAGTCTGGCTATATAGATTTTTTCCTATACTCAAACAACTTAATGAAAGAATTTTTTTTTTTTTTTAAATAGTCTCTTTTTAAATGTATTTCAGTGTGTGAAGTAAATCTCATTTGAAAGGCACGTCATGTCCCCACAAACCAGAGATAAATGAATATAGCTGTATAAGAGCAATTTATCTGAATGTTCATTACAAAGTTAAAGTTATTCAACTTAGGAAACAAGGGCATGCAATTTAAAGTTATTTTGTAGTAGGTCTTTCTTAGGAGTCTAAGACAGCCAAGTGGGCCATTCTCTATTATGATTATATTAATAATTACATATGTTTTAACTAGATTAATGGATATTTTTTAGAAATCAGTTTTGTCTCAGTACAATATCTCAAAACCTCAACTTAATATATTTGTTTTAATATGGAATTAAAATTTATCAGAAGGTATTATTAAAATTATTGATGTCATTGACAAGTCAATGACAGGAAATGAATCATATTTAACATTAAACACTAAATGAAGTCCAGATCTAACATTTCATTTTGGACTACTCTACCAGATTACAGAATTGTTGATTTGTCATTGTGCTCACCTTTTCCTCCTTATACTAAGCTGTGAGAAAGGTTGAAACTAAGGAAAGGTATTTTGTTATTCAAATTCATTTTGTATCCAGTTACACAAACGATGGGATTATATATGTAACTGCTGAATAGCCACTGTCTTTATGTCTCTTTAACTATGTTTTAGTGGTAGGTGGAATATAACACTATTTTGATGGATTGAAATACCTCTGAAAATATGGCTGTTGACATTCAATTGAATATAAATGCCCTAAATTTATACTGCAACTAAAGTGAAATTTGAAATATACCTTATCCAGCACAGATGGATGATAGAAGTGTAAGTATAAACTAATAATCAAAATTATGTTTATGGTTACTGTGGACAATGGACATTTTCAGGGTGCAATTATTTTCATCCTAAAGTATGCATCTAAGCTAGGTCAGATGAATCACACTCTAAAATGTCCTTGTTTCTGTAATGATTATTTCTCTTCATTGAATATAAAAGGGATTGTAGGCCCTGGACCTGAAGGACTCCAGACATACAGATAGCTTATGGTTACAAACCTTAAGAATTTAGCTCATCTAAAGAGAAGAGCCAGCCAGATGAAAACTAGGTGCTGTGATGTTAGTCCATCAGCCTAAATAACGTGAGACTTTTAAGAGTCATTCCATTTGAGATAAGTCACTAGAACTCTTTTGAGAACAGCACAGTTAAGCTAAATTACACAAACTGCTCTCTAAATGAAATGTCTACCAAAACAGAGATTAATCCTATTCATAAACCTCAAATATAAATATCCCTGATTCTGGGGGATTTCTTATATTAGATCTGAATCTTGAAGCTTGAACTCAAAGGGTTCACTTAGTTCATTTTTTACTTTTTATTAATAAAAGGTTGATTGTTTTCTCAAACCAATGGAAATGAAATAGGGAAAAGAGAATCAGGCCACAGAAAGGTATTGAAGTGAAAGGAAGTATGTGTAGAGATAGTAAAAAGTCATTAGGATATCTATGTCTTTTGGAAGATGTTAATTACATCCTATTCAAAGCACCAGATAGCATCTGATGTTAAACAAATTGTTATTGTAGGTGATAATTAAAACAAAAATTCTACTAGTAAAGTCAGTCTAATCAATTTAAATCTATTCACTTCATCTCTAATTAGTACATATCAAAAATAAATCACATACATGTGTGTCTAGGGAGCTTTTAAATATTTTTGATTATTACAGATAAATCATTTGTTCTGCCTCCAGTTAAAGGTCAGCCAGCACTTCTATTAACACCTTGCTTTCAAGGTTTATAATTTGGATGTAAAAAATAATTTTGAGTGGAGAAAGTAGGCAACTTATTTTCAGGCAAGGAGAAAGGACTCCTTCTTTGAAATAAAGAAGAAATCTAGAAAAGATCTCATCTTAAAAATACAGTGTTTTGTAGAAATGCTCATTCACTTGATTCAATTATCATTTTTGTGCTATACCTACTTTATATTAGCAGGGGGAAAAAAAAAAAAAAAAGAGAGATATTTAAGGAAGAAGAATCTCTTTCTATTTGGGAAATTGAGAGAAGGAGAGAGATTCCTACCAAGAAATCCATGTATTAACTTTATATAACAAAAACAAAAAGTGGAGAATGGTCTTTGGAAATATATTCCACTATCTTTATATCTCAGAAAGATCAAAAGTTACTCCAGAAATAAATTCCTGCTGCTTTAAGAGAGATGAAAGACAGTAAGAAAAAGATGGAACATGGGAAATTCTGATTCAATATAAGAAGGACGTTTATTTAGCATGAAGGTGGTCAAACACTAGAGCAGCTTGCCTTGAGGGGTTGTGCAAGCTCCATCCTCGGAGATATTCAGTACTTGACTGGGCAACCTGATCTTACTGAACCTGCTCAGGAGCAGAGGCTGGAGTGGATGACCTCTGGAGAATGCTTCAAATGCACATGGTTCTGTCCACTATTTTTACCTACTAAAACAATTTACATTTGTATGTACACCTCCACTGAAATGGTCATTCACTTCCTCATTGGAGGGCCAAAGCTTTTTTTCTGAAGCCATTGCCAGAAGAAGTTAAGTTTATTGTCTCCTGTAATGCAGCAGTAACATAGTTAAATCAATATTTTTAAGATCTTATGTGTACAAATACTCTGGGAAAACACCAAGACAGAGGATCTCAGGGCAGGCAGTTGTCTGTTGCTCTAGAAGACCTACAACAGTCAGAGGGTGATACAGACTCCTTACACAGGGAGGCCTTACCCTTCCCTCTCAGCAGGAAGTTACATTTTGGTGCTTCTTTTTGGTCATTGATCTCCAGCTGACTTATCTGTGGGCGCTCATCTGGTTTGAGAGAGGTGGACGTTCTGCTTCAAAAGCTAAGAATCAAGTGTCTTCTGGCTTGCACATAATATTTATATTCACACAAAGGTTATTACACAAAAGTGTTAAAAGGCTGTAAGATGTCAGAATGTAACAGCTGCCTCGCAATGGTGTAAATGACCATGTAAAGTACTTAGCAGTAGAAAATCAAGATTGTGATGGATTTGCGCAGATGTAGTCTCTGTAAATCAGTATTGTATTATTTTTATGATTTTTGAACTATGAAGTGATGCACAAACATTTCTTTAAGTTATGTACAAGTATATTTAGTGATGCAAATTTTGATACTATGCTGTTATTTGCTGTTATTTGCAGTACGTGGATCACCATTTGACAATAGGAATATTAACTTCACTGTGCTGGCTCCAGCCCTTGCTTTTTTCTTAAACTGACCTATAGTGGGGCAAATTTTTAGAAACACTGCACTGATGCAAATAGAAGTCTTTGGAGAGTGTTGAAAGAGACGAATGTTCACATACATTAACTTAGTCGGCTACAGAGTCTTTTTGCAATCTAACAATGAAGCTGCACATATTAAAATGTGCCCTTTCAGTCAGTAGATTCTGCTTTCAATTCCCCCGGGGCAGCCCAAGAAAAAAGGATATAGTTGTATATAATTTAAGTTGCTCTTTAGAAAAATACTCAGCTTTCTGATATATCAGAATATGTCAAAGTAACAAAACAAACAAACAAAGCAAAATAAAAGCCAAGATTCAATATGAGTCTTTTTTTTTTTTTTTTAATTCCGAGACCTTGCTACCTTTCCATCTGTCTGAAGAACAATACAATGCACTCATGTGACTATTCACTGAAATGAGTTTCGAAAATAATCAAGCCCTCTGCTCTCTCATTATGCAGGTGGTATGCAATGCCAGATGCAAAATGACTGATATGGTTCCAAAGTTCCCTGGATTGTGTCACAATTTATACATTTTAAAGCACATAGGAACTTGTAATCTATATGACAATGTCTGCTAGAGTCTATTTTTTTCATTTAGTTTGAAATTGGCTTAATAATCAAAAGATGCTTTTAAAATTCAAATGGTAGCTCACATTCTGTAAAGTTAAAAGTTCTGATTCCTGTACATAAATACTGGAATCTTAGAGAAATAATTAGAATACATTAAAAAAAAAATTACAAATTATTTGGAAGATAAAGCATTTTAATACTAGAATTTCAAAGTCATAACAAACAAGATCCCTGTGTTAAAATGAAAGCACCAACTTGTAAGAAAAAGGGTATCTTAACAGTCTTTCAGGGGACATGTTACTAATCTTGGTATCTTGTAATTTCCGTCTATTTATAGCACATGAAAATTAAAATATTTCCCAAATTTTATTCAGTCACTTAAAAAGGATTCAGAGTGGTTAAAGCTATTAACAAATCCAACTTTTGGGGTCATATGAAAGCGGGTGAGATACCTACCGAGTTTGATTTACAGATGCCTACTGAGAGGAAATGAAGAGCACAGCCATTCCCCAATTCATAGCTATCTGCCACAGGAGGGAGAAATGTTTTCAAACTAGACAGGAGCTTATGGTGTGATGCTCCTCTATGTACTGCTTTGTAAGACTACATGTAAAAATGGGGCAGAGAGGACACTGCCTTTCAGAGATGCTGTGCTCAATTTCTGGTCCCATCATTTAATGGAATTACTGAAGACAAACTGGTGAAGAGAATTGTTACGTCTTTAGTCATAGGTAAGTTGAGGGAGAGTAAGGATAATACTCTTGAGTGTAAATGCACAGATTAGATTTGGGGGCAAGAATTTTCTGCTTCTGTACAAAACTTGTAGCCTCATTCTTTGAGATGCTAACAAAGAATAGATAAATTAAAAAGCCATGAATATATCTTGAGGTAAGCTTTTTTTTTGTTTGGTTTTGTTTGTTTGTTTGTTTGTTTGTTTTTTGTTTGTTTGGTTGGGGTTTTTTTTGTCCATAGTAGTTTCAGATGTTTCTTGGTTTGGATTAATTTATCAGTTTAGCTTCAAAACAGTAGTAGTCTAGATTAGAGAAGACTCCTTACAAGTTAAGAAGTCACAGGAACTCAAGGAGTATTATGTGGTAATCAGACAATACAGAGGAAGAGGATGTTACAGATACAGACACCACTGGGTAGGAAAGATCAAGGAAGGAAGAAAATCACTCATACTGTACTTCAGCAAATCAATGACACTGATGACAAGTGTTTTCCTTTGTGCTAACCTTAGGCTGCACATGTTTCATCAGAAACCTGGTTATGCATCTGCAGTTAGAAGCTGCTTTTTATATTGGTCATGGCAACCTAAAAAACAAGAACTCATTGCCAAAGAAGCAAGTTCTTACTTACTTAAGGGAAATGTACTGGTTTTGGAATATTCAGCTGTATCCTTATTACTATTTCCAGTAAGAGCTGTGAAGTAACGTGCCCTGGAACATTCTGATTCTAAATAATCACCCGTGAATTCATGCAAGCACCCTTAGAGATTTCTCTTCCCCCCCCCCCCCCCCCCAAACTACTTCTACTCTGTATTCATCTATCTTTTATACTAAAAACATGTAATTAAGGATTTTAATTTAGAGTTCTTATTAATCATCAGATAAGAACTTCAGAGTCACAGCCTTATCATTGCCAAGAACATCTTCTGAACCCTCCAAATTACTTTTAAAAGTTTAAATCACAGTTGTATTACTATCAACCCAGTCTAAATTTCAAACATTTACAGTGATATATTCAGTCTTTAGACACACATCATTCTGTGAAATACTGTGTTATCTTCTAAAATTCAGACACTTGGGACAACTTCAGCATTACATCCATGAAGATTCCTCCCTGAATCAGAGAATAAGCCATGTGCCTGCATGAAGAGAACAGACTTTGAGTGTTTCTGGTTTTGCCGTGTGAGAAGAATTGAGTATCTCCCGACCTGTTTCACAGCTGGGAGGAAGAAGAACTAATCCAGGAGGCTTCCAGGGAGGGACTTTACAAAGAACATGTGATCTGAAGAGAGATTTCCCCTAGCAGTGTGCTTATTATTGCTGCTTGATACATAAACAGATGCTAAAAGTTTGTATTGTTATGTTCAGTTATAGTCAACTTGCCTACTGTGGTGTTTGTGCTATTACAGTGTATTGGGTTCACACAGCAAGATTTTCATACCAGGAGGGCTACAGGGCTAGCTTCTGTGAGAAACTGTTAGAAGCTCCCCTTATGTCTAATAAAGCCAGTGCCAGCCAGCTCCATGATGGACCCAACTGCTGCCCAAAGATGAACCCATCAACAATGATGGCAGCACCTCAGAGATAACATTTAAGAAGGAAAAAACCAAACTTCTGTGCAACAGCAGCTGGAAAGAGGAGTGAGAATATGTGAGAGAAACAACTCTGCAGACATCAGGGTCAGTGAAGAAGGAGGGGGAAGAGGTGCTTCAGTCACCATAGTAGAGAATCCCCTGCAGCACATGGTGAGGCAGGCTGTCCTCCTGCAGGTGGACATTGAATAAGTCATTTTTTTGGTTGCAAACTTGAATTAGATTAGGTTTATTCCTATATGAGATTAGGGACTATAAATAAAGTATACAAATGAAAAAAGAATATAGAGGTTGAAGGTAGTAAGGAGAAAGTTATTCCCTGAGAGAATAATGGAGGGAGGAAAGGGTAGGATGTGAATTGAAATCATGTATAAAGTGTGGGTGTGGAATGACAGAGAGGAAACAGGAAAGATGACAGTAAACAAAAGACTAGAAATGGAAAGGCATTGCATCACACACAAAAATTACCATGTCAGTTGTCCATTGTAAAGAAGGCTGCTTTGGGGTGCGATGCAGAACGGCTACTTTAATGTTATTTATTTCATTTCCAGTAACTCCAAAGCCTTTCACAGACTCAGGGCTCAACTGCGCGTTCATCAGCCTAGAACTGCCCCCACAGCTGCTGAAGCAGGCTGCGCTGCAGGTAGCAGAGGGTTCCTCCTGCTATACCTCCTCACTGGGGTTACACTCCTTCCTTTTTCCTTGCTCCATTCTCAGGCAGGTGATCTAGACCACAAAGGGCTCACATGCATATATGCAGTTTTCTTAGAGAAGACGAGGCACTCTAGTTGTCTGCTTGTCTTTCCAGAATAGTCTTATTTTTATAACATGGCTGAACAGTAGCAAAGATCATTACTAATTGGAGTTGCTTTGCAGTGAATAGGAAGCAGGACATAAATATAACTAACAGTTACCAAATAATTTTCCTGTAGAGAGAAAAAAAAAAAGAAAAAAAGGTAGGCTGCAGTTCTATGCAGAGATAAAGTTATTCAAAATGATTTTAAAAAATCAAATCTAACTTTCTTCAAAACCAAAAAATCACATATTCTACTCAACAACTTGATTGCTTTTAAACATGAATATTGTAAGCTAGACAATTTTAGAAATTACACTTAGTGTGTAACTAATTCAGTCAAAATTTTCAATCAGCTGACTAATTTGGGGAGCCTCCATGTAAGTACAAGATTTTATGTACTTGTTCAGTTGTTCCTGAGCACTTGACAGGCCTGACAACTTGATCGATAAGTGATCCCATTCATCCAGACCTGCAGGTGCCTTTTGTGCTCTCCTTGCTAGAAGATGACAATCAGACTCATTAAAGGCAACACAAAGCATTACCAATGACATGTTTCCTGTCAGACAAATACAGCCAGTGCCTATTATGATTTTATCTGAGAGAAATTGATTTAATCAGCAGTCTAAGATTTAACCTATTGTTAATAATGCAATTTAAAGCTTTTCTCTCTTGCTTCTGATCAACCTAACTGGAATTTAAATGGGTAGAAATGACGTGAACAAGCTCACAAGGGTCAGAGTTTATCTTTTCTGTCTGTACCAACATCTTTGATGTCTGATGAGAGAGACTAATCCTCACAACTCCAGAAGCTACCTTGTGAACAAGAAACAATTTACCAAAGCTATTATGTCACATATTGATATCTCAATTTAGATTTTACAGATTCATGTTCTATGCATCTGGAAGATGCATCAAACTGAAAGCTGACAGGTTGTGTAAAGCTAATGTTGCATGGATATGCTGTATTAATGATCTATTAATTTGAAGCTTGTTTTTAATGCTGTCTTTCATTCCCTTTTTTTTTAAATTCAGCATTGTTCAGTTCATTGTAAAGTACTGTAGCTTGATACTTTTGGAAAAAAAAATGTTTTCAGAGTGATTTTTAAAAAAATTTAATTTTCTGAAGATACAAGACAAAACATACAAAACAAAACTGTAATAATGTCTAACAAAAACATGTTTGTTTCTTGTAATGGACTTATTCTACTGTGTCACTGCCAACTGTACTGTAGTATAAATACATCCTTCATGAAAGATCTGAACCAATCATCATGAATTCTGGTAATGACTTTCAAATGTTGTGATTATTACATATATTAATATGAGGTCTGAGTGTTAAAACTGAGTGTTAATAGGAACACCTTAGTTAACATATCCATGCCCCTTCAGTCTTTGACTACATATCTTCTCCTTTGGGTGACATTCTGCCTCTTTCATATTCAAACAGTATTTTATGGGTAATTCTTACAAAATAATATTTTAGAAAAGTGTTATATCTTATACTCATTAAAAAACAAAACAAACAAACAAACAAAAAGAACAGTAGCATTTAGTCCAATTTAGTCCATGTTCCTGTTAATGTATCATAGTGTGGGATGTCCTGAGGGGAAGAGTTGAGAACATGGGTTTGCCAATATATTAAGGAGGATATGCTGTATCCGTAAGAGAGCATGGCTACCTAAAACAGCAAGACATTTGGAAACCTAAATTCACAAGTAAGAGGCTCTTAAAAGTTTCACAGACAGCTTGAAGTTAATTTGTTAAATTGTTTTTTGGGTGGTGAAGATACTAAGTAGGAGAATTGGGTGACATTTGGAAGTGAGAGAGCAGTCTGTGTGCTCTTAGGAGTGAAAATTAAATTATTATTATAACAAAGAATGCAGAAAATAAAATTCTTCATCATAAACATTTTTTTTTGATTACTGGACAGAACACTGACCCAGTGCCAAGTGACAGGTCCTGCATTTTGGTCACAACAACCCCAGCAGCACTACAGTCTTGGGGAGGAGTGGCTGGAAAACTGCCCATCAGAAAAGGACCATGGGGTGCTGGTAGACAGCCAGCTGGACATGAGCCAGCAGTGTGCCCAGGTGGCTAAGAAGGCCAACCGGATCCTGGCTTGTATAAAGAATAGCGTGGCCAGCAGGAGAAGGGAAGTTATTGTGCCCTTGTACACAGCCCTTGTGAGGCCTCATCTTGAGTACTGTGTTCAGTTCTGGGCCCCTCATTATAGGAAAGACATTAGGTGTTGGAATGTGTCTGGAGGAGAGCTACAAAGCTCATGAGGGGTTTAGAGAACAAGTCGTATGAGGAGAGACTGAGGGAGCTGGGCATGTTTAGTTTGGAGAAGAGGAAGCTGAGGGGGGACCTCGTTGCCCTCTACAGCTACCTGAAAGGAGGTTGTAAAGAGGTGGGTGTTGGCCTCTTTTCCTTAGTTACTAATTACAGAACCAGGGGAAATGGTCTGAAATTGTAGCAAGGGAGGTTTAGACTAGATGTTAGGAAGAAATTCTTTACAGAGAGAGTGGTGAGGCACTGGAACAGTCTGCCCAGGGAGGTGGTTGAGTCACCATCGCTGGAGGTATTTAAGAAATGAGTTGACATGGTGCTTCACAACATGCTCTAGGGGCAGGCATGTAGGGGCCTTGTGTGCTGGTTTTTGGTGTTGTGTGGTTTTGTTTTGTTTGTGGGTTTTTTTTTTGTTGTTGGGTTTTTTTGTTTGGTTGGTTGTGGGATTTTTGTTAGTTTCCTTTTAGAGGTCAGGTATTTAGGTGTCCTTTATTCTTGTAGGTGTGGTTGGACTCGGTGATCTACAAAGTCCTTTCCTACCACAATTATTCTGTTTTTCTGTGATTGTGGGTTTACTCCTAAATGGCGGGGGTATATATTTAATTTTACTGTTACCCCATACTTTTCTCTGTCTGGTCTACAATTCCCATGAACTCATAAACCTTTTACATCTTTGACACCTCAATATGGGAAGATCAGGATCCTGACAACATGCAAGGCATCCTATCAGATTTCAGTTGCAGGCATTAAGGAAGGCTTTCAGGTCCAAGATCTGAAAATGTGCAATAGGTTGATTTTTCCCCAGGGAGGCTACTGGGAGTGCATTGTGCAACAGAGAAAGAATGATGTAGACCCCCTAAAGGAGCAATCGGAGAGTTAAGGGTAGAGAAAGGAGATTAGCAGAAACCTGTAAAAGCTACATGAGAAAAATGTCTTTGCAAGTGCATTACTAGCATTGACATTGTCAAAACAACAAGGCTGAGGTCTGCAATACAACTGAGAAAAAAGCCTACCAAAAAAAAGTGGAATGGTAATTTCCCTGCAGTGGAAGTCAAACCAGGAGAGCTTTAGCAAAGAGTGAGAGAAAAGAAATTGCTCTAAATCCCTGGATGAATTTAGAGGTGAAAAGAAACAAGACAAGTGTCTGGTAATGGATTGGGAGAAATACTAGTAAGCTCTGAGTAGTAAAACGACTACATAATAGATGCAGTTTAAAGGGAACTGAGATCATGAATACACAAGTACCATGAATACAAAGTTATTATTTGATTTATGAAAGAGAATGTCTATAGATATGTTTTAATTTAATATGTTAAGTGTTTGCTATAGATATGTTTTAATTTAATATGTTAAGTGTTTGCTGTGGACTTGAAGGCACCTACATGGATAGTTACTCTTTTGCAATGTTTTTATTGGTGTGAGCTTCCAGTGTGAAATCATACAAATAGATCATAATAATTCTTTTATTTCAGTACGTGACCTTTAATACTGCTGTCAATGTCACAGTGATCAGTTAAATGGTGGTGAAAATTAAAACTTCCTCCCATCATTACTACTGATTTTAATGAATTTTCTCTATGCTATTTTTTAAAGTAGTGACATATTTTTTATTATCATGCTACCTCTATCCTACATTGAATCTTAAAATAGTTTCTGCTTCCTCCTGAAAAATCTGAAAAGCTTATTCCTTAATTCTGTTAGAAATCGCTAATGATTCATGCATATTAAATCCAAACAAACCACCTGGTTTTGATTGTTTCCTAATCCTCCTTAAAATCAGAGGCCTATTATTGGTGGCCTTTGCAACAGAACTCTGCAATTAGAAATCCACACAAGCTTCCCTCTTTGTCATCAAGCTGTGTGTGTCTGTTCAGAGAAAATTGCTACAGCTGTCAGCTTAAGTGCAATGACAAATATGTTTCTCTGCATATTTGGTTTCAACTAGTTTTGCTCAATTCAGTATGACTTCACTGGAATGACAAGTTATACAAGTGTTTCCAGACCATAAGAAAGAAAGACAAGCTGTGAAGTATTTACTGTAGGTTAACCCTACGTGGCTTTATGCGTCGTGCCTGAGTTTGCCCTGTGGTCATTAGACAACAATACTCTTTCTAGCATTAGTGGCAGGTTGCTACATAACATGTTGCTTTCTCTCCTTTTTCTCAAGGTTATATAAAATTTTACTTCATTATTTCTAATGAATAATCTGGTAATGATACTGTGTGATTTAAGTGATTTGAGATAATGTTGTCTCTTTTTTTTTTATCAGAGATGAAGAATTTTTCCCAAATCATCTATGATTTTTAGGATTCTGTCTACAACTATTTCCCCTGTGTATTGTGCACATCCACACTTAAATGCACAAGACTAAGAAATCCCTGAAACTATTTAGTAACTTCTGAGGAAGCATCTCCGAGAGTGCAGGGGTACTGACATTCCCAGATATCACAGCTTCATGTCCAAGAAATCTGAAGGAGTTGGGCCAACTGTTATTAAGGTGGTTGTGAACTGTGTGAACTTCAATTGAAAAGTTCAGTCTATGGCAACTACAATGACAGATATTGGCATTTATGGTGATGCTCAACATACTCAGAAACAGCTAAAGCAAATAATGAGAACTTTAAGCTGGCAAGGATATCTTAAAAAGGGATGGAAGAGTCTGAACAGGTCACCTGAAGGGCAGGGCTTGTTATCAAAACTGATAATTTGCACAATAAAGGTTTCTGCTGTGCTCAGAACTGTTGCCTATTGCTGACATTGGCAGGTCCAACAATACTGAATATTTCATCCATTGAGCATCAGAACAAATGATATTGACAAACTTACAGAGGTCAGTGTATCACATATGCTTTAGCTGAGTCCTGAACTGAACCTGAAAAGGAACGACCATGAAAAAAGCCTAAAAAACCCAATATGATGTTTCTTTCAGAAACTCTTGTTACAATTGTCCACCTGCTTTTTCTTTACCTGTGGGCCCTAAAACAGCTGTGTTGTTGGTTGGAACTGGTCAAACCTTTGCAGACTACTGCATCTTGTTTACAGCTCATATCCTGGAAAGAAACATCCAGCAGCTAACGCTTCTGGAGTGAATACCAAGTTGATTTTTCATGAGTTCCTGCAACTCCTTGTGCCTTCTCCTTTCATTCATCTTTTTCCTCAGGGACTGTCTGCTGTGCTGCCTGGACTTCTACCACTGCTGTCCTCAGTGCCCCCATGTGACCATCTGAATACTCCAGCATTCTTCATGTTCCCTCTCTTGATGGTGTGACAGAAGCTACTAGCTTGAGCTGTGCACCACATTGATTTTAGGGGGGGTCCTCTGAGAGTGAGATATTTTTCCAAGTATGAACCAATCTCAAAAAAAAAAGTAATGACTCAGTCTCCCTAACTTGTCTATGGTCTCTCTGAATAAAGAGCTCTGGTGGGTGCCTGTTGGGGTTTGGCTGTTTGTTGTACACGCTGTTGATCTCCTAGGACTGAATGTATTTCAGGATAATTACCAGTCAGCTCATTACACCTTGCCATTATTGCTACCCTTAGTTTTAAGCAATCAGTTACAGCTTTGCTCACCACTATCTCATTACCAGCCTGACTTTGATGTTTCAGAGGCAGGAGAGGATATTTGTCCTTTGTGAGTGCAAATTAGCTGCAGTTACAAAAAAAAAAAAAAGTAACAGCTTGTGGAAATACTGGTTTGAACCAGTAATCTGAAAGATCTGTAAGTGTTAGATTCCCACCACATCACACAGGCCTCTCCCCAGATACAAAATCCTGGTGTATGAAAATGGACAGTCTGGCAGCCACCCAGCATTGTGTATTCCAGAGGAAATCCTGGATATCAGTGTGTTTTATTTGCATTTTGCACTAACATCTGGCTTCTTATAAGACAGGTCTTAATCAGTGTTGTGGTTTGGGACCAGCTGGAAACTAAGGACCAAGCGGCCACTCATTCTCTTCCTCCCCTCTGGTAAGATGGGAAGGAGAATCAGGTTAAAAAAAGAAAAACCCTGTGGGTTGAGATAAGGATAGTTCAGTAGAACCACACAAAGAGAGAAGAAACAACAGTAATAAAAATAATACTAATGAAATGATAAATAAAATGAGTGATGTATGAAGCAACTGCTCACTGCCCAGAACCTGCTGCCCACCCCGCCAAAATGTGTGCACTTCCCCCTGCCAGACCCTCACTTATATACTGGGCTTGATGTCAGTATGGTATCAAATATTCCCTTGTTTGTCTTGGTTTGGCTATCCCAGCTGTGGCCTGTCCCAGCTTTTGTGAATATTAACCCTACCCTATCTGAACCCAGGATGTTAGCCACCCCTTAGTCTATACTATCAACATCATGCTCAGATCCTACACTTTCCAACAGTTTACCACTACTTTTTCTGTCCTATATCTATATAAATATACACAGATCTAACTTGTCTGTTGAATTAATTTAATCCAAGACTTTGGGGCTCCATCTGTTGTAGCAGTCTTTTGGGGCAGGAGAGATGGTGTTGCATTCTTGCATTCTGCATCCAGAGCTCAAGGCTGGTGTATCTGGCATGGTCCATGCTTACAGTCTGCGGGTTGAAGATGTTGATCTTGAGGAAGTTGCTGGGTGCCTGTTGATGAAGCCAGGTCAAGTTCCATCACCGCTGCCCCTCACTCAGTTTCATCAAAGTCCATGACTCATTGATTTGTATGTTTCTTACTGTAATACCATTGCTATGACACCCATCTTGCTATTTTGTTCCTAAAAACTGAATCTCCTGTGCAGGTCCCTTAACCTTACTTTAGTTTATGTCAAAACTGGCCTTCAGAAGGGCTTGAACTATTTTCTTCCCTTTTTTAAAAACTTCTTTGGCCATGTTGGCTCATACAGTGATGTAATCACTATATTGCAGGTGTTCTGGAGCTTCACCCTGTTCCAGTAGAGATTGGATCAGTCCATGGCAAATGGTGCGGCTGTTTTTCTACCCCTAGGGCAGTTGATTCTGGATGTAATTGACACCTCTCCAAGTGAAAGCAAACTGTGGCCTGCACTTTGCTGCCAAAGTGGTTGCGAAAAATGCATTATCAATATCATTTGTGGTGTACCACTTGGCTGCCTTTGACACCAGTTCATATGGAAGCTCTAACATGTCCAGCACATCAGCACTCAGCAGTAGCATGACTTCATTCAGGCCTCAGTAGTCCATTGTTAGTCTCCATTCTTCATTAGACTTTTGCCCTGGCCATATGAGGCTGTTAAAAGTGAGTGAGATTTGCTGATGACCCCTTGGCTCTCCAGCTGACAAATCAGCTTATGGTAATGGCAAGTGTTATCATCTCATAATATAAGGCTTTTGTAATACCTCATCTATACTTATATGTACACATTTGAACATATGCTTATAGAATAATTTCTACCAACCCACTGCACTTGGCTGTCACCCTCACAGGTGTTCTTTCCCTCTGATGCCACTACCTCCAACAGGGCCAGACTTTGCTTCCTTTGATAAACCTCTATGAAATAGTACAGGAAAACAACACAATTGAGCACACTATTTCCCCTATCATCTCTTCTTTTCTTGCATAAATTCATGCAGATGTCAAGGTGGTATGCACCTTCTTGATTCCTCAACAAGGAATGAACACAATGTTGATTCGTCATTTCTCCAGAGGTGCAGGTGGGCGTATGCTTAATCACAGTAGTCATTCATCTTACTGATCCCTTCATTTGTATGCTGTCAGCCTTCTACTGTAAAGCTAATAGAATAATCTTTATTCTCAGTGCTGACTTGTCCCACATGATGCTACATGTGGATACAAGCATACAGGTGACATTTGCTGGTCATGTCTGCCCTGTTGTAATATGGGTGCCTGTGACTTTGGTGATGCAGAAGGCTGCTGACAGATTATTTAACCAAATAAAGAGAAAGCTTTGTGCTGACTTACTTGTGATTTCCACTTGGGATGTAATTGGCCCCTTTCTCAGTACAACAGACAATTATGGCTGTGAATTCAAATACAGATCTAGGCTGAGGAATATATAAACATCAAAATATAGATGTGTATATGAAAATATCTGCTAGTGGTTCATCAGTGGAAACCTTGATGAAGACTCTTCTGCAATTGCTAAACTGGTACAGTCTGACACTTCTTGTTTGGCTTTAACCTCACCAAATTAAAATATTTTGGAAAGATCTTGGTTTAGAAAAACAATTAAAGAGTATAATTTATAATATTATGGTGTAATATTTTCTGTTACCATGGCCACTGAACAATGAAGTCATATATCAATTTGTGGGAAAACTGTCTAAATCACCAAAAGCTTTAATAAACAAGCTAACAATTGATGTTTGAGGACAAGTAACCTTGTAAATGAAAATAATTATGGATTCCTGTTCAAATCTCTGCACTAAATTGCAGGTTCACATGTTTCAGCTTCTAGACCTCTGACTGACCATTTTGTTGACTAGCATGAAAATATTAGCATTTGTGCCTGTAATAAATTGTGCCCACAAAACCATAGTGTCTTTCTCTTTTTAAAGCAGGCACTAAATGTAAATGTATGTGCTGTGTTTCAGTATCACAACAGTAAGTAGCAGTTTTTGAGCTCAAGAGATGTGAATACTCTTCACTCAGTCTGTGTAGAAAGTATCTTTTTTATTCAACATTAATTTTCAATTCAATGCTAAAGTTTTTGGTTTGGTTTGATTTGGTTTGGTTTTTTTGTGGTTTTGTTTTGTTTTGGTTTGTTGGGTTTTTTGATTGTTTGTTTGGTTGGTTTTTTTACTTTTCTGTTTCAGTATGAACAGAGAAGCATAGACTGGATTAATTACAATCCCTAATTCCTGATGGCCACTCCTATGAAGAGCAGGTAAGGTCTTTGGGTTTGTCTAGTCTGGAGAAGAGGAGGCTGAGGGGCAACCTCATTGCTCTCTACAGCTTCCTGAGAAGAAGCAACAGAATGTAACATTGTGTTAACCTTTAAGAATAGATGTGTGCATAATGTCCGCCATGAAAGTGAATTACTTAGTCTATCTTTTCCATAACAAACTGATAGCCAGGGTTTCCTATTACTGAATACTAGCAAAAGAATCAATTGTAGAGTAGGTTAAACCATCATGCTGTAAGATCCAACATAGTCAAACAGGTACCTGTATCTGACCTACCCTATAAATTCTTGCAATAGAGCAGAGCTGGGTTTATTTCATTTGATGTAGAGTGGTCCTTAGTGGAAATACCCATTTAGGATTCTAGCATTACAAGTCTTCATTAACAGATTAGCTGTGTGTGAATTTACTCATGCTTGCCCCTTTGCTACCAGCATAGGTGGGGATCACTCAATCCATGCTGTGTGCAGATTAATTTTCAGATGCACAAGCAACAGATTTTAAGTTACCATTAAATATAATCTATTGAACTGATGAACTAAAAATTCATCTTGCATAAATCTTCAACGCTTCATCAGTTTATATTGGCTAACACCAGTTGAAGATCTAATTTATATTAACTGAAAGCAGTCATAAAATTAATAAAAATATAAGAAAAAATCTAGAATCTCTAATCACATTGGGAAAATGGAAGGTTTATTTTAATAACTTTTCTAGTAATAAGAAAATATGGCACAAGCTATATAATATTTGCTGAACTAAGTGGATCGAAGAGAAGGAAATAATTATTTAGTGCATACACTTGTCCTGGTTTGAATGAAAACAGAACTATTTCTGTTCAGTGATTTTACTTTTCAGTTCAGTACTTCTAACAAACTGCACTGTCTGAAGTTAGCAGCCTGTTTTCACAGGCAGTGTCTGCTGCATGTAGTTATAACACCCCATGTTTAGAGTTACTAAGGACTGATATGCAGACCAAAGCCACTGTGGGCACCACAGTGCACCACATTGGGGAGTGCAGAAAAGTGAAAGGTCTCACCTGCAGGGAGGAGTGAACAGGGCAGGTGACCCCAAACTGACCAATGAGGTATTCCAGCCCATATACGTCATATTGGGTATAAAGCAAAGGGATCCGAAGGGTCTATAGGGCTTCTTTTTTTCCCAGGCTCTTCTCCCCTCTTGGACTGCTTCCTTGGAGTATCCAAGGAGGACTCTGTTCTGCCTTTGATCCAGTGCTCCTGAATCTGGTAGCAGAATCCAACTCCTGAACACAGCTCCCATCTGCTGTGGGGCCCAGAGTGGGACCCCTGGTACCTGCTCCACAGCATCAATGGTGATGGTGATGTAATTACCATCAGGGGGGTTGGGTTCCATACTGGTTTTGTATATATTTGTACATATTCTATTTTATTTTTTAAATTATTATTATCATTAAAGCTGTTCTAGTTCTAGTTTCCTTTTCTATTCACCAAGTCTCTCTCCCTTATTCCTTTTCTCTTCCCCTTTGGGGAGGGAGGGGGGTTAACAGAGAGCGCCTGTTAGGTCCAAGGGGCTGCCCTGACCCTAAACCAGGACAACACTGAATATTACAGAATAAGGACAAATATAAATGGATAGCAAATGAACTATTGAAATAGGTGGAAAATATCTACTAGACTGATGCACACATCTCCTGAATCATCTTTCTTAGAACTGACCTATTCCCTACAAACACAGAGGTGTGTATACTTTCATTCCTCTCTATTATAATTTCAGGTATGTAACTGAAAATAAGAAAAGCTTGGGTGAGTGAAGAAATAATAGGGTGGTATTGAGAGAAAAAAAGAGTTAAGATGGAAAAAATTACAAATATTAATTGTTTTCCATTAAACACACCACGTAAAAAAAATGGAAAGTCTTATGTAAACCTAAAAAATTGAGTTCTAATTTATAATGGCTTCTAACAGCTCTTTCAAGTCTTGTGATGTGCAATAAAAACTAGATTAGAGTAATATAGCAAGGCATTTAAGAATGTGTCATAGAATAACATAAACTGTTTCTTTATTCTCAACCGTATTATCTCAAAAATCATTAACTAGTTATTTTAGCAGAAATTAATATTCTTGCATAAGTACATGCTGCCAGAAGTTGTGGTTTTAAGAAAAAAAAAAAAAAAAAGAAAAGAAATCACACAAAAAAAAATCACAAGAATGATTCATAAATTACATCAAAAAAACTGCTACAACAGAGAGCTGTGTAATCCAAGCAGTTCAGAAACAAAGGTCTTCTAGTCTTTGATATCTTCTTAGATTTTAAAGTCATAGGGAAGCCACAGGTCCAAATTTTATGTCAAAGAGCAGTTGCAGAATTAAGTCTCTAAACTTTACGCTATCACACATACTTAAGACCTAGGTGTTATTGGGTTTTCAGATGGCAGAGAAATTGTCACATTGTAGGATCATTTCTTGCCTGAATTTTCTTAATTCCTTATTCCAGCTATTTAACTTTTTTATTATTTTTTTTTCCAGTGGAGGGAGAAGGAAGGAAGGAAGGAAGGAAGGAAGGAAGGAAGGAAGGAAGGAAGGAAGGAAGGAAGGAAGGAAGGAAGG
>JANIJG010005502.1:84461-99335 GCA_024611175.1 Megaceryle torquata
AAGAAAGAAAGAAAGAAAGAAAGAAAGAAAGAAAGAAAGAAAGAAAGAAAGAAAGAAAGAAAGAAAGAAAGAAAGGATCTGATCCTAGTTGATATTTGATGTTTGTAAAATTTATAATACCTATTCTTAAAACTACCTAATAAAAGGGATTTTTCCTCCTTAAAATTTTATTCATAGTAATCATCTACCCTAAAAAAATCCCCCAAAACCAACTAAGCAAAAAAAACCTCACAAAACCCGAAGAATTGTTTTTATTCTTTTCTGTATATCTTCAAAAATTCAGTCATAGCATCCTTCTTTTTTTTTTTTTTTTTTCCCTGAAAGAAACTCCTCTCCAGTTTCATGCAATATTAGTTTCAGGCACATGAGACTCATTGATTTCTATATGAATTAGATTCATTCTTAAAACTAAAGCTCTAGAAAACAATGCAACTATTCCAATGAATGTTCTGTTCTTTTAGAAAGGCCTTCAGCCTTCAGATAAGCACAAATACATAATCTGTCTCAGAGTAAAATGCACTGGAAAGAGGTCTCTGTTCTTGAAGAATCTTGTTCCCTGTATAGATATTTGCTGTTCAGAATTCAGATCAGTTTATCATTAATATACTCTGGATTTATTTATTAAATTCACTGTTTTTGTTACCTTGCTTCCTAGAATATTCATAAATAGACAACATAAACCATAACAAACACAGAAGGAATCTATTAACTTCTTTCTATCCCAACAGAAATTTAATGCAGTAGTTTCTCAGTTCAGGAAAACAGCACAATTCAAATCCTTTCTCTTTAACCTACAATTGCAGAATGACAATCTAAGAATTTTTAGGCAATTTTAAATGAATGCTATTGAAGTGACTATTCAGTAGATGAAGAATAGACATTTTAATTTCAGTTTTAGTAGGAGTGGAACATAAACAAGGGTTTCTTTCAGTATTTTCCAACAATATTCTTTTAATCTGTATTGCATTAATATTATGTGAGCTAGTAGTCTAGGCTCGGCAGCAACATATAAAAGAGAGTAAATTGTGCTGTGGCTACAATCAAACCTGATTAAGTAATGCTTCTGCATAGCATAATTTCACCACAGTTGGAAAGAACAGCTAAAAATACATTGGTTGAAAGAAGCTCTCTACTGCAACTCTTCAGACAATTTAGTATTTAGTGATGATGATTCCAGCTTCCAAGGACAACTGCTGTTCCTCATATGGCAGAGTCTCCAGCAGATCACTGATAAAGCTGCCTCTCCTAATGTCCAGAGAGTGCACTGGGACAGAAGAATAAAAATGTCCAGATGCCAAGGACTGAGTGGGTTCTGAGGGAGCTGGCAGATGTCATTGCTGGGCCACTCTCCATCATCTTTGGTGAGTCATGGGCAACAGGTGAGGTGCCTGATGACTGGAGGAATGTAAATGTCACTCCAGTCATCAAAAAGGTCAGGAAGGAGGACCCAGGTAACTACAGACCAGTCAGCCTCACCTCCATCCCTGGAAAGGTGATGGAAAAGCTTATCCGTGGTGCTGTGTCTAGGCATATCAAGGATAAGAAGGTCATTAGGAGCAGTTAGCATGCCTTTGCTAAGGGGAAATCATGTTTGACCAACCTGATAGCATTTTATGAGGACATATGAGGATGGTGGCCAAGCAGTGACCATGATTTCTCTAGACTTCAGTAAAGCATTTGACACCGTCTCCCACTGCATCCTCGTAGCTAAACTGAGGAAGTGTGGACTTGATGACCGAGTAGTAAGGTGGGTTGTGAACTGGTTGAAGGGAAGAAGTCTGAGACTTGTGGTCAATGGGGCAGAGTCTAGCTGGAGGCCTGTATTTAGTGGAGTCCCTCAGGGGTCAGTAATGGGACCAGTACTATTCAACATATCAATCAATGATCTGAATGAGGGAACAGAGTGCATTGTCAGTAAGTTTGGTGATGATGTGAAACTGGGACGAGTGGTTGACACACCAGAAGGCTGTGCTGCCATTCAGAGAGACCTAGACAGTCTGGAGGACTGGGCGGGGAGAAATCTTAGTAAATTCATGAACAGCAAATGTAGAGTTTTGCACCTGGGAAAGAACAATCCCAAGTGCCAGTACAGGTTGGGGATTGGTACATTGGAGAGCACTGTAGGGGAAAGGGACCCTGGGGGTTCTGGTGGACAGCAGGATGACCATGAGCCAGCAATGTGCCCTTGTGGCCAAGAAGGCCAATGACATCCTGGGGTGTATTAGAAGGGGGGTGGCTAGTAGGTTGAAAGAGGTCCTCCTACCCCTCTACTCTGCCCTGGTGAGGTCACGTCTGGAATATTGTGTCCAGTTCTGGGCCCCTCAATTCAGGAAGGACAGGGAACTGCTTGAAAAACTCCAGCACAGAGCCACAAAGATGATCAAGGTAGTGGAACACTTGCCTTCTGATGAAAGGCTGAGGGACTTAGGTCTCTTTAGCTTGGAGGAGACTGAGGGGTGACCTTATCAATGTTTATAAATATATAAAGTGTGAGTGTCAGGAGGATGGAGCCAGGCTCTTTTCAGTGATGTCCAGTGATAAGACAAGGGGCAATGGATGTAAACTGGAACATAGGAGGTTCCACAAAAACATTAGGAAAACCTTTTTCACTGTGAGGGTGACTGAGCACTGGAGCAGGCTGCCCAGGGAAGTTGTGGAGTCTCCTTCTCTAGAGACTTTCAAAACCTGCCTGGACATGTTCCTGTATGACCTACTCTAGGTGATCCTGCTCTGGCAGGGAGGTTGGACTAGATGATCTTTCAAGGTCCCTTCCAACCCTAACATTCTGTGATTCTGTGATTCTAGGATTGCCAGGCAAAATAATGTCATTTAGAGACATTATTATTATTATTATTAATGCAATCAATATTATTATTATTCATGGAATCAAGGTAAAGCTCAGTCACTCAACCACTTTGGTAATCTGTACCAGGAACATTGAATCAGAAACCTGTATGATCTCTCCAGCAGCTCCCAGCCTGTAGGCTGTTTCCATCAAACACTGTGTGGAATAATCTGCACAGAACAAAAAACATCTGTAGACATCAGTTTCCCTCATCTTCTCCCCAGTGCCTGAACCACAGAGGATATGATCCTATTACTGTCCCAGTGAAGGAGACTAGTTTTGAGCTCAAGCCATAGAATCTTACTCTTTTAATTTGGGAGATACTCAGCTCAAATGGAATATATCAACTGAAATTGAACGGCCGTTGAGTGAATCTGGAATAAGTGTACATTTCTTATCCACATAATTTACAACTTCCTTGGTATTCTTTGATTTCTGTATTTTCTTGCCATGCTCCATTAAAACTCTTCCACCACCCCCTTTGAAAAGTGTCTAATTTCCTGAAACATATGAAAATTTCTATACAAAACTCATGCAGTATGCATGCCTAAGATTTCTTTTCAGGATAGCCATAAAAGCTCCCTCATAATCAAATAAAATATCAATTATAGAAATGCTTAGTGAGTAAGAAATTTTCTTTGTTCAAAATGTAATTATTTAAAAGGAATTGTTTCTGTCTTGGTATTTGGCCTGCAACACTTAATCATCATTTAATCGATTCCATGTTCCCACATAATTAAATATGTCTTTTACTATTAATTATAGTAATAGTAACTGTTTCTATGCTGCCAGTGACTGTGGGAATACTCACAGGTAATTTTACAGGATGTGGGACCAGGGTTCTTGTTGTACCACTTTAATGAAGATAACCTTCCCACTGCCTATAAAATAGGAGGGATGAAAATCTCTGTGCTTTCGTACTTCACAGAACACAAAACCAAATTAAGCATATGTAACCCAACCTATGCACCAAATTGGGCTATCCCCGACTTTGATGAAGGCAGTTTCACACCTGTAAATAACTCAGGATAAATTTCAAGGTCAGTAGAGGCTCCTTTGAAAAGGCAATCCATAACAATGTTTCAGTCTCTGAGGCCAAGTTTTGCTGCCCTTAATGAACAGCAATTTTCCATGAGTAGCAACTACGGAAGAACAAAGTAAGACACTGAAGTGTGCTATAACTGAAGGTAAACACAGACATCCTCTTCTGATTTGGACAACAGGGATAATAACTGGTTCTGTTGAAAAACAGGTGAGCTTGCCCAACTTGTGTATTTACCTACTTTGTTATTTACCATGGTACTCCTATCCATAAATAACACAATCACAATTTGGTCATCTACCCTGACAGCTTTTATTAAAAAAACAACAACAACAACAAAAACCCAAACAACCAAAAAACATAAACAAAACAAAACAAAACAACCTAATAACAACAAAAAAAGCAAACCAACCAACCAAAGAAACCAAAACCAAACCCACAAAACCCGTAGATATTTGATGAAGAATTGCAACAGAATATTTATGACAAGTTAATTATTTTTAAATCAATTAAAATGCAAACAGATGGAAATATTAATTGCTATAACTTTGCTTTTCATTCAAATGTTTCTTTTAAAAAAATCTAGCTATTAATAATTGTCATAGCAAGATGTTACTATATATAATAACATTTCTGTTGTATTTCAGTATACTTCTGTTATGATTCTTTAAGCATCAGTAGTTCAGTGACCAAAAAACCCAAACATGATAGAGATATATAAATCTATGGAGTTACTGTTCTGAATATCTTTCTCAAATTCAGTCCACTATAACAATAGTCTAAGTCCTCTTCCATTCTTAATTTCTTCCACCGAAACAGTGGACCTTGTCTGTAATTTTAATTCTTATATTTTCTACTGAGTATCTTTTGAAAGGCATTCATCAGCCTAAACAAGAAGGATGGTCTCTAGAAGGAGTTTTTGAAAGCACTTAGATTTAAAAAAAAATAATCTAACTTTTAGAAGGTTGACAGATACTTTTTGATTAAAAAATTCAGAATGCCTTGACCTCTTTATACTTCAGAGGAGTATTAGCTTGTGGTTGGGACTGTGAATTTAAGTGGAAATTAAGTTCTCAACAGGAAGCCATAACTGTTACTGCAGTGTATTAATTTTAACACAAAAAGGTTATATCTTTTGATAAATATCTAGGTTATGCCTAAACCATCACTATTCTATTTCACATTCTTTTACTGTGTACTGTGGTACTTGCTTCAATATGGAAACTACTGTCTGCTTCCAACGAACAGCAGGGAAATCCCATGAAAACTGCAATTATAATAACTATAAAGAATTAAAATAGCTCTTGGGCACATTTTATTATTGTTGTTCTCGGTTGTCAAGGGGAAAAATCTGAACAAAGAAAAAGAAAGATGTGCTCCCAGCACTACAGAAAGCATTTAAAAGGATCTTGTAAACAAGCTTGCAACAATTCATACAGCATTATACATTTATCAGGAAAAAAAAAAAAGGGGGAAAAAAAAGTGAAGCAACGCAGTAAGAGGTCTCCAGTTGAGAATATCCCGTGGGGACTGCAAAGTGACTTGTAGAAGCAAAACTGTACTGTGATTAACTAAAGCCAGCTGAAAAGACAAGTTAAGAGGTGGTAGAAAAATAGATACTCTCCTATTAACAACCACAATGGCATCTGAAGAGATAATACTTTTATCATTAAAAGACCCAGGACTGATGGATTTTTTTCATGTTAAATAAGATTGATGGATTTTCTTTCTACAGAGTCTGCCAGTTGCTACTTCTTCAGTGAAAATTACTAGAATCAGTAAGACCAGAATTAAAGACCTGTTGTGGCTTCTTTATCAGTGCAGCAATCTCCAAGAAACCCTGAGGCTATTTAGTCATTTTTACACAAACCACTAACAGCTGGACTGAGCCAATTTTACATAGTCATGAAAGGTTAAAGGTTTCCTGTCAGTTCTTTCAGATATGTAATCTCCTCTCTGGACCCATAATGACAAGGTCTGGAGAGACAGAAGTAACTTTTTTAATGGTCTAGTTTGAAAAGGCATATGCAAAGAGCTGATACATTGCATGTGAGACAGGCAAAGCAGTATTTCATTGGAGCTATGACCACTGCACCAAAAAAGAATCAATTGGTCAGTGCAGCATCAAGCAGGACAGAAGATGGCTGCTTTCTGTACATAAATATCTGTTGCTACTGTTGCCACTGAATGGTTGATTTGTTTTGATACCACTCAATATATGCAAGTGGAAGGACAAGCTTTTGGATACTACTCAGAAGAACTTTCACCACAGAGAATCTTTTGCTATCCAAGGTGGTTTCTCTGGAGCTGATAGTATGTTTCTAATCCAATAATTAAAATGGGTTTGCCGGGAAGAGCAGGAAAAGTTCCGTTTAAGCCCAAATGAGAACAAAAAGTATGCATTTTTTTTTCCTTAAAAATCATTACTGGATCAGAAACCCTCCTTAAGGATATACTTTCCTTATCTAGAAAACAATATGCCTTCTACACTCCTTCACAGGTTATTTCCCTTTTGTGGCCTTCTGACTCCTGAGTGAGCTCCCACCACCACCATCATCTTCTTCTGGCCAGTCCAGCTCCATACTGAGCATCCTGTCCTCAGCTTCCACCACCAATTGAATGCGTCTCATGGTCACTTTCAACAACATCTCCCTTGCAATTTTTCTAGTTAATGCTCGCAAAACTTTTATCAGACCTTGTGCTTCACCTCAGGCTCCTTCAAAACTGGCAATGTTGTCAACCAAACAGACTAGCTCGTATCCATAAGATGCTTCATCCCTCCACACTGTGCTCTTCTGGGAGTGTCACTACAACACTGAAAACAGTTATATGTAACCCAGATGGACATGCAGCTTGGAGAGATTCACAGGCTAAATTTATACTGTTGAGACCCACATCAAGATAAGATTCAAGTATGCCTCATCTTTCACATCCAGGTTTCTATAAAGGGTAAGAATAGAAAAGGTGTTGTGATATATAGAATATCACACCAGAATATCATCAGAATATCCTTTTTGCAGATGGTGGGAGGATGAGGGCTGTGTAATGCTTTGGCGCTGTGCACTTAAGTGCACAGTGGAAGGTCAAGAGATAGTAGACACAATGTTAAATTGTACAAGCATAGAATAGTTTGGTTTGTAAGGGACCTCCAAAGGTCATCTAGTTCAAACCTCCTGCAGTGAGCAGGGACATCCTTAACTAGATCAGGTTGCTCAGAGCCCTGTTCCACCTGCCCTGATGATGGGGCATTTACCACCTCTCCAGTGTTTCACCACCCTTGTTGTAAAAACTTCTTCCTTACATCTGGTTTAAATCTACCCTCTTTTAGTTTAAAACCATTACTCCTTGTCCTATCACAACAGAACTCACTAAAAGGACAGTCTCCATCTTTCTTACAGGCCCTTTTTAAGTACTGAAAGACCCCAGTTACATATTGAGTATGACCACGGAAAACTTTTCACAATGAGAGTGATTAAGTACTGGAAGGAGGTAGCTCAGAAAGGCTGTCAAGTCTCTGTTGGAGATTTTAAAAACTTATTGGACAATGCCTTGAGCATCTTGATCAGCTATGAAGTTAGTTCTGCTATGAGTAAGAGGTTGCCCCCTTTTTCCCTTACTTATTTCTGTGACTCTAATTTTACAGATGATTCCCACTTTTCCAGTGAACCAATGCTCCCAGCTGGTGGCTAGAAGACTTCCCAAAATTACAGTTCTTAAAAGATCGGTTCTTTAGCAAGACAGAGAGAAAAGACATGCAAAATAAGAAGTGTATGCTTTATTGTTACCATTGGAATCACTAGCAAAATGAAGGCATAAGAATTCTTTGTTTTTTAGTAGGATATTACTAATAGCATTTCACAAAAATAAATCTTACAGTTCCACCCCACCCCCCCAAAAAAACCCAACCCAAAACAAACAAACAAAAAACCTCAGAGAGTGAAGAGATTATATTTCAACCTTTTACCCAGACTTAAGTTTCTGCTATACTTTGTAAAGTTTTGAATAGAGAACCAAATGGAAAGTGGCTGTACATGAAACTTTTATTATGGTTATACAATGACTGTGCTATTTTTCAAGTACTTTGGATGGGAAGCAACAAGTGTATTTTTCCTGTTAACTGCCAGTTCTGAAAACTCTTTTTATATTTCAGGAGTCTTCCCAATATGATTGCAAATAGTAAAGCTTCTAGATGAAGTCCTCAGTGCAGTGTGGTGATTTTTGTGTTCAGATCTCACCAATTACAGCAGCTAACAATGTCCTTAGAAGAAAATTCTGCCTTTAACTACTTTAACTCATTTATTTCATCCTGTATCAAACAAAATAGACTCCAGCTGTTTAACAGAACCAATAACTTTGTGGTATGACGTGAAGCACAAACCTGGTTTTGTCAGTAGTAAGTAAATGTCTAGCGTACATTTATTACTACACTTTTAATCAGCAGCAAAAATCAACGAAACAATACCTTTAGGACCTTCTCAATTCTCATTTGGTGAAATCTGATGGTATATTGATTTACAAAGATCAAACTGAAAGACATCTTAAGGATTTAACACACCACACTTGGGAACTTTAAAATTAATATACTTATATACAATTTAATTAAAGAATTTTGACTACATCACAGTCAGAAGTAATTCAATGCCATGTAAGCATGTGATCCAGCATAAAGACAAGGAGCAAATAAATTGAGAAATTATCATTTTTCCTATGTAATCTTTATGAGAACTGCATTTAAGCTAACAGTTGAATCATTTTCTACAATTGTTCCTCTAATTCTTAAGTAATTCAGGAACTTGGCACAAGAAGCCTAGAGACACATGATTAACTTTGAATGATGGTACCTTCTTGCATCAACATAGCCCATTATTTAATGCTATTAAAACATCAGCCTTAATTACATCTGAGTTGCTAAAAATAAATGTCATAGATTTCTCTTTCAATTACCTCTGTTAAGGGCTCCTTCTTTTTCAAGTGTGTACACATATTGACTGAACAATGCACTTTCTCTGACCATGCCTATAACCTGATTTAGTTACATTTATGCTTTGTATCAACTGGAAAATAAGTAAGAGTAAACCTACTCGTGAAATCTTGCATATGAACATTATAATTATGTGAATGGTTAGCAAACTTCCTTATACACATCTGGCAACCTCACTTCAACAGGGTAGAAAAAATCTAGGCTTGCCAAGGCAAAGGTTTTGCTGTTGTTTATTTGGTTCCTTAACAGAAAGTAGAGACATTGCCATACAATACAGGATGCAATAATTACATATAGTTTCAGTTGGGAGATCTTTTTTCTTTTGGACAACTCAGATTCCACTAACAAACTCTAGAGTGCATCTGAGCCAACTTAAGCATTTAAAGCCGTCTGGACCAAGACAAGGGATCTTGGTTTTGTCTACAGCCAGAGGAGGAAAATAAAACCAGCCATGTCCTGAGGGCAAGTGAGATCACTGTGGTGTGAGTGGCTGAGAGATGTGGAATGATTGTGGCAGTATGGAGAGTAGCTGGAGCAGCCCACATCTCTTTAGCAACTACAGAAGAAGCTACAGGACTACATTAGATTAGACCTCTATTTTTTACACCACTCAGAGTGGGTGATATGATCTTGTTATGAGAATATAACTTGTGAATGCACAGCTAAGACAAGGTTTCTTCAGAACGGTGCTCTTCCTCCACTGCTAACCAGACCTGAAAAACAAAAAAGAGGAGTATACACTTTTTATACTGTCACTGATCACCTCAACTCAGTTATTTTGGCCTATAAATAAAGAATAACTAGAAGGGACACCTTCTTAGTAATGGATTTTTACTGGACCTCATTCAGTTGATCAGGATCAAATGAAGGGCCTCACTCTTCCTTATTCCCCAAGAAGAGTGAAACACTCTAAAATCAGAAATCTCATTTCCATATCTGCCGTGTAAACTATTAATAGTCTCTTTTTAGAGTCCAGTAGCATTTACAGAATAGCACAACCTTTGAGATTTATTGTATTGTCCTTTGGTTTGTTCCTCAATAGGAAACTACCTGCAACAAATATTTTGAAAAGCAAGTACATAGTTTATTCATAAACTGTAAAAGAGTAGAAATAATTTGTAACAGAGGGCAGTGATGAGTATAAGTTCCTCTAGTCTATATTAAAAACTGTTGCATTACCACTATCATCCTATAGAGTCTAGAGATCTATGCTAAGCCAAATCTCCAATTTTTACACCATTAAAGTTAGCGGAGGCAAATAGCACCCTAGAAACAGATTGACTATTACACTGATAAGTGTTTTAAGTGTTTTTTGCTTTTCTTTTCTTTTTTCTTTTTTTTTTTTTTTTTAATACAAAAATACTTTCCATTTTGAATTTTCTCTGATATATGCAAGCAGTTTTCAAGCTTTCAGATTCTAAGGGCATCCAGGTAAACAGGACATGGTCAAGCTTTTTTCTTTAAAACTTTGGTAAATCTAGAAGGAGCATGATTATGACAGTGTAGCTGACAATGCAGCTTAATTTATCCTTAAACATTTTTGTACAGTAGAATATAAATGAAACCCTGCCAGACAAATATTTGCAAAAAAATATTCATACTGCCTCATTGTCAGCCAAAAGAGAGATTAGTAAGTTGTTGAAATCAGGCAGAACTCCCACTCATAACTCTTGGCTGGAAAATATGTATAGATTTGCTCCACTGAAAAAGGCTTGCTGTCAAATCAGCAGATGAACACAAGATTTCAATGAGATATGGCACATACCTTTCTGGAGCTTTGTCTAGTGATATACTGACAGCATTATCAATAAGCCTGTTGCTATTCCCTGCCTTGCAATTAATCTCTAAACTTGTTACATTCCCAATTAAACTGGCAACTTCTCCTTCAAGAGTGAGGCTCTGTCTCTGGAATCCCACTCCAATAAGTAGACCACAGAAAAATAAATAAAACCAACAAACTAGTCCCCAGTGATCCTCAGATTGCAAGATATTAACCTCCACTGATTTACAGAAGACTTTCTAGCAGACTCTGTCACTAACCAATCCAAGGTGAGTAATGACATCTTCCGGACTGATCTGGGGTGCAGGAAAATGTACTGACTTATGACAGAACATGCACATATGTCTCTTGCTTTCTCTGAGAAGTGCTCCCCAAACAGCTGCTCTGATTGGTAGCTAGTAATAAATGTATGACTTTTTTACTTCCTCCTCTGTTTTTAACTTTGCTTCCCATTTACACATTGTGGGTATTAATAGATTGTTATTTTAAAAGTTATCACATAAGAAAGAATGAAGTGTGTCATGTGTTATGTGTTCGGTGCTTTTGAGAAAAAAAAAAAAAAAAAAGAGGTCTGTTTGCTTTGGCAACTGCAGCTCAAGTAATTTGTCTGAACAGGAGATGGAAATCTAACAGCATATGTCTGCAGATATAAATATAGATCTAGAATTATATACAGACACACTATACATTAAAATGAAAAGCATTTCATGGGCAGTTGGTCACAGAGATAATTCCAAAATGCAGGATTTAGATACCATTCTCAAGTATTTATCCCTCGCTATATATAGTATCTGTACTCTTAAATTCTTATTGTAATTTTAACTTAGCTAGAAGATGGCAGATGACCACATTTGTCCCAAACCACTCAACAGTGGGGTTTTTTGCCATTTTTCTTAGATGCACTTTAGTATATTTAGCATATTTTAGTATACTGTGCAAAGAGCAGACTGAGACAAAACTATATAGTGCATTTCAAATATGCATATGATTTATCTATACCATTTGCTTTACCATAAAGAGAGAAGAAAGTGATGACTCTTCCTTAACACTTAGGGGAAAATTATGGCTTGAAGAATATTATTTAAAGCTCTTCAAAATTTCAGTCCTTGCTTACAAAAAATCTGACTCTTATACACAGTGTAACAAGCAATGTGCTTCAATCTGGAGCATTTCTGGAGTCAGAAGTTTTCTGATGAAAGATAATAACACAAGGAAGATGCCTGAAAGTGCGACATGTATTTCTAAATTAGCTCTTCTATCTTTAACTAACTTTTTTTTTCCTCACTCTTTTCCTAAAAAATTGTCCTATTTTTCAATTCATAAACCTTTGAACTCAATGTTATCACCCATCACTTCTTCAAGTTTCCTTACTTCTTATCTATTAGGTTAATTCTGGTTTTTAGATAGTATTACTACATCACCATGTGAATAAGTGAATGTGGCTTATAAATCAACAAAGCAACTTAAAATGACTGATTATCCAATTTACTGGCAAAAGTGAAACCTTCCTTCTTTAAATATCCAGGTATCAAAATATGGCATCATCTGTGTGCACCCTGGATGGTGTAAGTAGAAGTATTACATGGTAAAGGCTTGAGAAAAAAAACGAGACAACAAATTAAGACTTGCTTGGAACTAGTATCTAGGAAGAAAAAATAAAAGGAAAATTAGAAGTGGAGTCTTCATTCAGGTTCCCCAGATTATTAACAGAGCTGTTATTTGGATCGTTACTGCTCTTTAAATTCTGCTGTGCCAAGGCAGTTTGGCACATGAATGTATTAATGAAGGATAGCCCTACAAGAATGCATTCCTGACTAAATTTACCATTAGGCATAATCTGAAATACTACTGAGATATACATTATTTCAAACATCCCAATGCGGGGATGGGGAAACAACCTTAGCCTTTCTCAGTGTGTAATTTAATACTTATATGCCATTTTAAAAAGCTTTTAAGGGTCTTGCTGGCCAAACAACAAAAGTATCTACATAAGTCATCAGTAACTGATGCTTTACCAGGCATTGTATAACTGACCAGTTTGATTTTGAACAAAGATCCAACTCTAAATTCAATATGAATCATAAGGAGTTAAAAGGATAAAGTAATTCCAATTATTGAGACCAAACACCAGGAAAATGGAAAGTAAATGATATACCAAGATAAAATCTTTTTATGTTCCTGGACCCTTTTGTTGAAACACCTAAACTGATCCTGATATTGAATAGAAGTTTATAATTTGTTGCAGAGGGATTTTTGTATCCTTACATTATTTTTCAGATAGCAGAAGTTAGTCACTAATGCATGGAAGAATATGAATTAGTTTTCAAACTTATGATGCATGTCAGTGTTCTGTCATTATTTTTAATCAGATGGCTTTAAGAGAAAGAAGCAAAACCTAAGTTGCAATTCTTGTTTTTTATCACTGCTGAAGCATGAGGTTATTTTTTATAAGCTTGACTTGCCAATCTGACCTTGAAAACAATTTTATTCATTAACCCTCTGTTGACATAAGAAACACTGTTCTAGAAGGGAGGCAAGTCTTGACTTTTCTTTACAAAATGAAAAGATTAATCAATCCATAATGTCATTGCTGGACTCTAAAATGAATCCAATAGGATGCAGGAGAGAAACATCTTGAAAAATGTTTTTCAGGCACTAGGCATTAATAGCAAATTGTTCAAGCTCATTCTGGATGAATTTCCATTTTTATAGTGAAGATAATATAAGTTCATATAAAGTTAGACATGGCACACTGGCACATTATGAATTACCTGTATAGCTTTTCGTTGACCATCATTAAAGTCAAAGTATCTGTAAATCCAGAAAATTATGTCAGACCTGTAAGTAACACTTGCTTAAGTCTGCTCTTTTAGATTAAATAAGAAAGAAAAAAAATACTAAATGGTCACGAGTTTTGTTTTATATAAAACTACTCTGTCATTTTCAGTATATATCTGTTTTCTATTCTTTCATACAGAGAGAGACAATATTTAAATAGTTAAAACATCCCTTATTTATGTATAGCAGTGAATAAGTTTAAAAATATCACAATGACAGTAGATACTCAGTTTATCTGTTTTGCACCTTATAGACATTTATTTAGTTTAGTTAGACTATCGCATTCATCAAAATATCAAGGCGCCTTATAGCTTCTCAGAAAAACATTTGTTAACATACCTTAAAATTAACCCCAATGGCCAATACACATGAATTAAACACATGAAAAATAAACACACGAAAAATAAACACATGAAAAATAAACACATGAAAAATAAACACATAACAGGACATGAAAAATTTTAAAACTGGATGCTACTATACCACAGAAACTAACATATTCCAGACAAAAAGTTCTCTTCCAAGAAGAGCACATACTCCTTGCTGGAGTCCAGCCGTTGGGACTAGCAGTGATGCTATAGTAAAAGACAACCAGAGATGATGAGGCAGTGCTGGAGACCACCAGGAATAGAGCCTCCATGGCTTTTAAATTATAGCCAATACCTTGATTTTCATCCAACACACACTGGGAGCCAGTACAGAGACATGTGTTCAAAGAACTGTGTGTCCATACTGGCCTAGCCCACCTAAGCTCCTGTCTCCCTCTGCCAGCATCCCCCACTTATCTCTTTTACTTCCCTGGCTTGAGTAAAAAGGACTCTACTTCTTTGACTACTCCCATGAGAGCTTTTCCTTTTGTTTCATCTCTTCTAGCTTCTGGTCCTGAACACCTGGGAATTTGAGTCAGGACATAAAATGGCCCTACTCTTTTTCAAAGCAACTTTAACTGTAAAGTTATTTCCCAAGGCAGAATGTAAGTGGTGCTGAAGTATGTCATCTCCTTCTGCAGTTTTCTCCAGCCTGCCCAGAATAGCTGACCCTTGACAGAACCACACCACCACAATGCTTCTGACATAAGAATGAACGCAGCTGCAGTTTTTTCACATTCACTTATGATTTCTCCCACCTGCCTCTATTATTTATGCAATGCTGTTTTGGAGACCAGGTCAGCATGAGGAAAAGTTTACCAATATAACTGTTCTGGCAAGCCATCCTTGTGTGGGTGCAGCTTCTGCTGATGGAAAAGAAAACAAGAGAGAGGAGAGGGAGAGGGAGAGGAGAGGAGAGGAGAGGAGAGGAGAGGAGAGGAGAGGAGAGGAGAGGAGAGGCGAGGAGAGGAGAGGGGAGGAGGCGAGGGGCGGGGAGGGGAGAGGCGCGGCGGAGCGCGG
>JANIJG010005502.1:99435-113563 GCA_024611175.1 Megaceryle torquata
GAGAGGAGAGGAGAGGAGAGGAGAGGAGAGGAGAGGAGAGGAGAGGAGAGGAGAGGAGAGGAGAGGAGAGGAGAGAGTTAAGTTGCTGGTACAGAAAGTACTTGTTCCCAACTGAAATAAGTTATACTGGCAAAAACACTTTCCATCCTAGTGTAACCATATCTACACCAAGCTTCTGACAATATAAAAAAATACTTTAAATAAAAATAAACTTATTTGATACTGGTGTTCTGGAAAATGTGCCTACTGTAGACCTGGCCAGATTTTATAAAAGGAAAGCCATTTCTATGGATAAGCAAAGTGAATGTGTCTTCTCTAATAAGAAAAGGGTGGGGAGAGAAGGAACCAACAGTGAATTTGTAAATATGAAATGTTCACTATTTTTAAGAGTAATTGTTTCCTGTGAAAAAAATATAATCTAATTATCTTGGCCTTTTATTGGGCAGTTAAAACAGTTGAACAGGGAGCACAATAAAAAATATTTCAGACTTACTGGCTAGAAGTGGGACTTTCCAATGAGAGTTTTTTAATTGTAAAAGTGCATTTTGAGTCATAAAAAAAAAAATCATTTAGGTCGAGGTAAACTGAAAAGTAAAAGCTTCTCCTTCTTTCTTAGGGTTAAGACATTAAGAGAGAATAAAAGAGAGAAACATGGATAGCTGTAGCACTTAAAGGTTGGGGTTTTTCTTTCTGTTCAGAGACTTTCATTTTAATTTTTCTTGCTGACTCAAAGAGTTCTGACATTGAAGAAAATGCTTAAAATTTTACTAATTGTTGCTGTTGTACAAAGAAATATTTTTGTTGTTACTAACATTATAACTGTTATCGGTGATGTTGTGCAATTTGTTTTCAAAGGAGGTCTGTCAGGATGAACACTTTCATTTCTGACTTGCTGCTGCCCAGGGCAGTGGGTAACTGTAACAACATCTTTTATTGTTCCAGCTCCAAAAGGTAAGACTCATACTTGCAATGTGTGAGAAAAATATCATTTTGACTTTGCATTATTGAACAACTGTCATGATGTCCATGGTAGTTGTTCATCAACAGTACTTCACAGCCCTAATTGCAAAACTCTGTCCCCTAGCAAGGACAGGACATGTGTGTGACTGGCAGAAAAAGATTGTCTTAAAGCATGAAGGCAGTGGCTAAATCGAGCCTTTTGCATTATTAGGTGCCTTCAGGTGAAATAGTTTGTACTGAGCAAAGGCCTCTTGGGAAAGCCTCTTGTTAAACCCTAAAGCTTTAGTGGTGAATCTACGGGTGTGAATAGGATTCTGCTGCAAGTGGGCAAGCAGAGAGGAGGCCATGCAGAGATGGGCTTGTTTTCCTACTAGGCTGAAAGGAAGATAGAAGAAAAGAATAGTAGACTCAAGTTTGAGGCTTGCTTCTGGTATTGTCATAGCTAAAGCAGTGTATGTTGGTCATGTGCTAAAATCAGTGGATATAATAATTTTAAATGATCTTAAACATAGACAATCAGAAGACAGACTAAGGCTTCTAATTTTTTACCAAAAATGTCTCAAAGATTGGCAGTTCGGAGTTTCAATTTTAGGACTCTGGGGCTTTTCCTAGTATACATTTTGTATACTACTAGATTATTGGCATAATATTGTTTCTGTCAGACCTCATGGCTCAATATACATAAATACACATATATTCCTTATACCATTAAAAGTTATTTAAACAAGTGTCTGTAAAGTCAGATTCTGGGGTGGATGTTTAAGGCTGTTTGGTTTTGGGTTTGGGTTTCTTTTGGGGTTGTTTTGTTTTGTGATTTTTGTTGTTGTTTTTGTTTTGTTTTGTTTTTTGTAATTTCATTGGAAATAAAAGGAACATCTTAAGCACTGTGTAGAAATACCTAAAGCAGTTTGTTCCTGTAGGGAAAAGTTGATTTACTAGACCTGAGCTTTATGCCATTCTGTGCCAATGACTCACTGGGCACATTTCTTTATTTGTAGCCGCATAGTTAATGTCTGTACAAGGTCTTCCAGCTTTACAGCAGAAAGGGTATACCATTATGCAATAATAGTTCCAATCAGGTCAATGAATGTCCTCAAGGGAGCCAAGTTTCATCTGTGTCTGAATGCTTGCAGGAACATGGATTTAGGATAGAGGATTTAGAGAACTTAAGGGACGGAGTACCGACTGCATTGACTGCACTGCAGGGAGAAAGAACTTGCGAACAGCTTCTTATAAAACCTTGTTTCACTTTTCTGTCTTAAAGCTTCATTTTCATATTTTAGGGACATTTGCTGCTGCATCACTATCATTACTTGCACACACTCCTAATTGCACTCAAGTCAGATTAATTTTATGCTACGGGATTTTATAACAGTGAATGTAAGACTATCAGGCAGAAGTCTGTAAATCTATCATGGAACCACAGAAATTAGACAAGGAAAAAGACATGTTATTAAGTCATTTACTCCATCCCAGTGCCAAATTATTGTTTTCTAGAGTATGCACTTGAACTCTTTGTCCAGTTACATTTCAAATGGCATCAGCCACACAACAACCCACAAAATGCATCTGTTTCAAATTTTCATGGACCTCATTGCTCAGAAAGTTTTCTCTGAAAGTCCATCCTAAAATTAATTTGACTTGTACCAGCCATTCTGATTCTTCTCAGATACAATGAAAATAGTCCCCTTTCTCCTCTTTCTGTGTCTCCAGCCTTCTGGCCTTTGTATTTTAAAATTATTATCAGAACTGGGCCCTCCTGCTGTAACTTTTCTCTTGTGTAAAAATAATATTTATAGTCCTGGGGGCACCAAACATGCATACAGAGAGTTAGTTGTTTACATCCTGGTTGTCAGATACAACTACTGGCCAGCTGTGACACAAGGAAGGCAGACATCAAGTCACTACAGCAAAGAAATATTCTAATGTTAATGCTTCAATGTGAAACACTTGGTCAGTGATAGTGTGACAGAATTTTTAGTATAGTGATTACAGTAATACACATTTCATTTTCTTTAAAAGACTGGACAGGACAGTAGTCATAACAGATATCTACAGGTACATATATATAGACATATACATGTGTACACAGATGTATGCAAAATAACATCACTGAAGACAAGTGGTTTTATATGATGAAATGTCAGCAGTCAGAGCATCACATAGTGAAGATCTAACTATGAAAAATTCAAGGACAGTATCCCTCAGAGTTAAAACTTGCTACTCTAACACAATGGCATGGGGATATCTGTCTTTTGCAATATTCTGGTGGTTTTGATCTTCTTCCTTTTTCTTGTCTACCACTAACAGCTGACATCTTGTCTTCCCACTGTGCAGATTCACACCTGGCAAAGCAGTGTCACCTGTCAGTCACTGCTTTAAAAAGTGTAACTTCATACAGCAGAAGACTTTAAAGCAGCATGTGTAGAGATTTTCATACATTTAGGGGTGTGATGATTTTTTCTGGGTGAAAGAGAAGAAACAACAAAAGAAAAAAGAAAAGTTGGAAAGCATAAAAACCCCCATGGTCATCAAAGAGCAGAGGAGTCCTGGAGAATAAAGGGTTAAATCTTCAATCCATTTCTTCCTTTTTATATAGGGGCCAGGAGAATGGCTAATATTTTACTGCAACAGTAGCTGATGCTCAAAATAAGTGTTGGGAAAGGCAATCAGATATTCCTTTCTTGAAAAATAATTTCAGATATCATTATGTGGACAGTAATTTCTGATATTCACGAGGAAATCAGGGTGGCAGCCAATAAGTCCCTATCCCTTCCCTTAAAATATCAAACCTGCCTGTTCTCTTCTGTATTTCCCACTATGTCTGCTTTTGAAAACAGTCAAAACAGCTTTCTTTGATTTTGAGCTTTGCCCATCTCTTTCCCCTCTCTTTTATCACCTCTCCTGCCAACAGCTATTCCCATGTCACCCTCTCCCAGGGTAGGACTTCCTCCTACTTTTTCTTTAAATCTTTTTTATCTCCATTTTTTTCTGAGTGATGCCCCAATCACTATGTCTATGGGAGCAAAAGTGGTGGGCTGCAAACCCTGTGACAGTTAATGACCTTTGGGGGGCCTCTAACTGAAGGATCTAGCCCCTCATAAACAATTGTTTCTGCTTTGATTATTTGCAAGGGAGAGTTGAAAACACATTTGATTTTTTTATTATTTTTATTTATTATTATTACATTATTTATTATTAATATTTTATTAATTTTATCACCTGATGTGATAAAGAAATTTTATCTTCTTTGGATCACAAATTGTGAGTTTCCTACCTGGTTAGCAAGGCGCTTCCTATTATCTAGCATGCTACCAAAGACAGCTTGTGGGAGGATTTCAAGGGATGCACAGCGCAGCTGGTTTGTGGAGGGCAGTGAGGAGCCACAGCACCTTGCAACACCTCTCTGAGAGAAAGCACCATCCAGCCCCTGCATCCCACGACACGTGAGCTTGGGTGTCATACCTCACACAAAGGAGGGATGCCTTGAGGAGGTGATGCTGGCATCCTGTCTTCTGATTTTGAGTTTGATGGGAGCTGGGAATCTCCCTGCTGCTCACAGTTGCAGCTTTTCCTGACTGACACTGTGGTTCTGACAATAGCTTTTCTTTAGTTTAAGAATAAAAAATGTACTCTGGCTAACCAGAATAGAGGAATTGCTGGCCTCGGGGTTTAGTGTAAGCTCATATATTTTGTCCACCTTCTCCACTAAGGACAGCCATGGTTGCACTCTCTACTTCTGTTTCTTTCTTTTTTTTTTTTTTAATATTATCAGTCAGTTGGATTCTGATTCCATAAATGTCTATGTTTACCCATAGCCAGACAAGGAGTCCACTGCTAGAAATGACCAATACCTTGGAGAAACCTGAATGCATGGAAAATGCTGCATTAACTGTGAGGAGGAATTAATGTAAGTAATTTTCATCTCCACTTTTTGCCCATCATGTAATTATTTTGGCAGCTAATAAGACATTCAGGGTTGCACCTCCATCATTTTTAGCTTGATACAGATAACAGATAAGATACCCCCCCCACCAGCAAATCAAGCCCTATCTGTGTGTCACTGTCTCTGATGAAGATGTGTCACTTTGTTATCCTGGCCTCAAGAAACTGACAGGTTTTGTTTTGCAACTTTTTCACTGGGAATTAGGATTTCCTAGTGTATTGATTCAATTTGTATGTATTAAGCACTAAACCAAAGAGTTTTTGACCTCTCTGTTCTCAGGCACCAAACCTGCTGGAGACACAGATTCATGAAAGATAAAGCGGAAGACACTGGATTAGTGGAGTTAAGGAGGAATCAAAGACAAAACAGTCTCTCAGACACACACGTACATACATGCACTTCACCTCCTTTATTCTCACACCAGCCTAAAAAATTTCTCTATGAGGAGAGCAGAAGATATGCCCCAGTTCCTAACTCTTCCCATGGAAATAGACTCATCCTTTGGATCAGAGTATATTGATTGAAAAATATATAAATTTTCACGAGTTGTATTATTTTGCAGTATATTTTGGTTTATTATTTCTCATTCTCTTCCATGTACCAGAATTATATTTCCTGAATGGTTTAGAAGAAAACCAGTCTTAAGAACTTACAAAATAGATTCCCAAAGAGAAGCAAGTCCCAAAGATCAGATGGACCATGGATGTCTCTCTAATACTGTCTCTGCTTTCCTCCAGATGAGAAATGAGCGATGGAGAGTTGTTTAATGTAAAGTTTTTGTACAATTAGACAGGGTGGAGGAAGAAATTGTCTGCTGCTCTTCCCAAAATGTGTTTATGTTAGCTACAAAGAGTTTATATCATGTTGTATCCAAAATGGGAGCTAATAGCTTAAACATACATTCCAAAGAGGGACTTCAGAAAATGGGAAGAGATGGTCTGCAATAATGTTGGAGAAAGCAGATAAGAATTAAAAAAAAAAAAAAAAAAAGATGCCCAGAGCACCATGGTGGTTCTGAACGGTCTTTGCAAGGACCATGCTGCCATGCTGTTATTTTGTTTTTGTAACCTCTAGTGGGTTCTTCAGGATGCATTCACAACTGTATTGGAGATGTTAATATCAGTTCTGGAGAAGCAGTATAAAACTGTCACCAAGACTTTATTTACAGAAGCAAGAGACTACCATCTTCTCAAAGATACCATAGTAGAATCCTTTTGATTTGTACCTGTATACATTCTAATGCTGCAGAGTCCATCTCAGTCCAGTGGCAATTTCTTCAGTTAAGGACTGTATTCCATTAGTAGCATGCAAAAACACATGAGATCATTTTGCATTTATTCTGTGGAGAAACCTCATTGCTCCGATGTGCAATGGTCTATCTTCTGTGTTTAAGTGAAGGGATACAGTAGGCTGCTGGGATAAATATCTTTGCCTATATATTCTAATCTCTGTGAATATCTTACAAGTGCAGTGAACTGCAGGTTAAGTCACACTGGCATGTCATATTCGTAACCAAAGGTCTGCTATGAGAAAAGACAGTAATATGAAGTTGAGGATGTGTATATATCCCTGTGTATACATTTACACCCTCAAAATTCTCCATCTATAGCCTGTCAAGAGATACTCCACAGTGGGACCCTCTATCTTTGGTTTTGGGAATACCCATAGACTTACTCATATCTTTCTTATCATCACCTGCTGTTAGAGGGGTACTTATACTGCTGGGGTCAGCTTCAGCGCATATCCCAGGAGACTGATTTTTCCTAAACCTTGCTTAGCTCTACAGAATAGTCAGATATTGACATCAGGGTAGGAATTAAGAGATATCTGGAAGTTTGCTGCATCTAAGACTGGACAGCCCAAGGAACATCACAGAAGATGAAATGATGTGGCTACTGCAAAGTCACCTCTGAGACTTCTGACTAAATATTCTTGATAAGTAGTGTTGGAATAGAAGGAACAAAGCCCAGCTGTTGGACAGATCCATTTGGACGCTACTAATGAAACTTTTCACAAGTGGCAATACTACGTTAGTTGGTGAACACAAAGGGGTAAGTCCAGTGGTCTTCCTGGAGGGAAAGTTCTTTTGCTGCTGATGGAAGGTCATACTCATTAGGATGGTGCATATGGCTTTGACTGTTGGAGGTCTCTTCTGGAATGCTGGACAGCTTGCGATAACTGACATAATAAAGGTATGCTGCCCCAGACATTGAATGTATCCTTAAAGTTGGAGACTGGAAGGTACTTGACATTTTGTGCACCTAGAAGTTGTAAACCTCATCCTTGAAGACTTGTCATTTTTTTCTTCCCTCTTTTTTGTGATGTTTCTTTCTTTTTTTCTTTTTCTTTTTTTTTTTTTTTTTGTTAAACACTTAATCCTAATCTAGCCCTAATCTAACATTAAAAAAATTCCTAGAACAATCATGTAGCTAGTGGTCATTATACAAGTGCCACATCAAATCTAAGATACCATATGAACTCTGATGATATGGCCAGAAATATGTGGTTCTCTTCCTGAAGACAGAGTTGCTTCCTTGGGGTCAGAGCTCTGGGTAACATTAGCTCTCTGTGTATCCTATTTGATAATATGTGAAGAACTGTGTACATAAAGAGATAGAGCAACAGGGGCCTATAATAAGAATATGGTGATGCAGGACATACTACATTGTCCTACAAATATGCATTCTAAAACACAGGCTTCTTCAGACTGGAGGAATCCTGACTGTGGAGTTAGTCTAACCACAACAGAAGTGACCTACAGCATCATGTAGGGCTGGAACAATGTGGATAGTCGTGTTTTCAGAGGACTGCAAAGGCTAGTGCAGCAGAGAAACAGTTTTCATTAACTCCACGAATCAGGCACAGCTTCACTCCCAGCTTCTGGAAGGCAGAAACCTTTCAAGCCCTTAAGGGTTGCTGCAAATTCTACATACCTGCATGCACCTCTGGTCCTGGCTATGCCTGTTGGAACATGGTCCTTGCTTTGTGCCATCTGGATGTCTTTAAGAGTGTTTTTGAAATCTATATTTTCTATAGGCACCTCCCTGCTTATATACCTCTAACTTCCTTTCCTTCTCCCTGAACATTTCATCCTTCATCCTGCAAATAGTAATTCTGACAAAGGGAGCAGCTGGACTTTTGAATTAATCAGATTCCTTAAAAACAAATATTTGACCTTGCCTTACAACAGTGTTAGCTGTAGGGGCCTCCGGTGGCATCAGTGAAGTTACTATAAAATTACAAATGACACAAAAATAGGGAACAGGAGCCCCTGTTTTTCACAACAGAAGAAGGGACATCCAGTGAAATGATCAGGCAACCGTTTGAAAGCAAGAGCTTTTTCAATTTATACGTATTGAAGTTATAGAGTTCACTGTACTGGGACAATGAGGAGCCCCAGATCATACACAAGGGATTAGATCATGGAGGACAGGTCTATTTGTAGCTATGAAACTCTGTCATTGAATACAATATCTGTCTCCATTATATTAGCCTCTGGTTCACAGGCTACAGTAGGAGAAATAGTTCTTTATCTGCCTTACTCTTGTCCTAGGACTCTGCTTTTGCCCACTGCTGCCCAGGACTGAGCTAAAAGGACTTTCATGCTCACACAGGACGGCAGGTTTTATGTTCTTTTTCTGGATTTACAACTCTGTCACTGAAGCTGGAACCTGGCCCATGATATGTGGTCATTTTTCACTCTGTTCATTTAGCTCTTGTACTACACTTAAGGCTGTGGTGGCAGGAAAAGGCAAACAGCACAGTGAATTCTGTCTGACTGTTTGTCTGTTAAGCTCATTTACACTAATTGTTTCAATGTACTGACTGATTTCTTTTTAATTTATAAAATATGCCTATCCCTAGCTCCCAGTGCTTACACAACAGTGGGTGAGGGGGGTAATGAACCTCACTGAAATTTGTGCCATGCTGAGATAGGTACACCAGAAAAAATTCCACAGAGAAAAGAATCAGCTCTACAGAGTTTTAAAAAAAATTCCCCTTTTTTTCTGCATGGAAGAAAATGAAAACAGATACTGTTAGTGACAAGGAAAAGGCAAGTTATAGATATAAGAGGTTAAAAATTATGATGCCTTACTTCTGGGCTAAAGAATTACAACTATATTCTAAAATGACATGCGTTAATGCATACATAAATAGACAAAAGGAGCAAGCATGAAATAAAGAGGAACTATTTGGTGGGACAAGCAGCTGGTAAGAGGGAATGGCAGCTCTCAGACACAAATGTAAAGTTTAGGAGACACAGCTCTGGGACAGCTGAGGCTTAGGCTATAATCAGAACAGAGAGCCAAAACAAAAACCAAAAAACAAAAAACAAAACACACCCCCCAAAAAAACCCAAATAAAAAAAAAAAAAACAAACCCAAAACAACAAACTGAACCAGAAGCTGACAGTATGAGGAGCAAAGATATAATAAGCAAGACAAGCCAATGGACAGGTGTCATTCTAATGTAATGTAATCCCATTGCTCAGGGTAGCAAGAATATTTATTTGCACAGTAGAGATGTTCTGCATCTCTTCTTAACATACAGCCCACTCTGGATTCCCTTTGTATTGTATCATTGCTTTTGTTGAAGCTTACAAGTAAAATTTTAAAATATTCCAGAAGTATGAACTACTCACAGATACTAGTATTCTACCAGGTCTCTTACTGCTTCTAACTACTTTCAATTAATTTCCTAAAGCTTTGTTGATTTAAGATATACCCAGCAAAGAAACACTCCCTCTTTTCCATTTATGCAAACCATAGAAAGTAAAATATCTAATAAGAACAAAAACAACAACAACAAAAACAAAGTTTATGCTTGTGATTTATCCTTCATTCAATAAGGTTCAATGGAAAAAACATTGAGTGGGGGTCAAGAGACCTAGCTCTGTTAGCAGTTCTCTTTGTTATTTGGCATATAATTCATACCATCTTAGTTTATGAGTGTGTAATGTACCCAAAGTATAATGGTGATAATAACATTTGTTGTTTTCTGGAAAAACTGTGTGTTTCTCAAGTATAAAATTTCTCTGTGTAAGCCCAATAGAAATCCAATGCACTATCCTAGCTATCCTATCCATTACTTTGATTCCTAACGCTAACCTTTACTTGGATATAATTCAATGCTCTGTAAGACTTTCTGATGCCCTTTTCTCTACTTAAATTAACCTTGGACTATCCCATCTAATTAAAATAGAAATTTTTGAAAAGAAGTTTCTTGTTTTTAATCTCTTTCATTTTTCCTCTGTAAGCAATTAAAAATGTTTCCAGGAATACTGAAATCCCTGATCTGTACAGGTGAATTGCACAAGGGTGGGTGGAACCGAAACTTCACCTCCACTGCTTTCCATGGGAGGTGCCTTATCAGGGGGTTCAAAGGCAGCTAGTCCAGTGGATGTTTATTTTCACATTTGCTACATGTCTTTTTTTAAAAAAAATCTTTCATACTTATCAGTAACACAGTGGTAGATCAATAGTGCTCTTTTAAACCCCTTAGTCTAGTGCAGGCTGGCTTGCATGAGTCATAGTTCATAGAAGCTGGAGTTACAGAAACAGGGCAGGTGACATTTTGTACCGCAAAGCTCTGCAAACTATCCAGGTGTGCCTGCACACAGCAGGCTCTCCATGTGCCACCACAGGCACAAGCCAGACTGAAAGTGGCAGTGTGAAAGCAGCTATACATTTTGACTTCCACCTCCATGTTTAGACGTTACTGATAGCATTTTCTTAAGAAAGAGAGAGAACCTGGAAGATATGGGGAGTGCATCCAGCCCTGCTCTGAATGCACTGGCTACCAACTGCAAATGCAGCTCCTAGATGAGCTTCCACAGCCAGTGCTAAAAGGAGGTGAAAACAATCTCAGTTCATTGTAGCCTTACTCCCCATACATACCCAGTTGGGATTAGTGCAGTATGCAGGAGCTAAATAAATGGTGATGTCACACATGGGTAAATCATTAAGTCACTTAAACCAGATTACAGAAAACCCCCAGATGCCATAATAAGAACCAACAACTGGATGATAAAGCTCTAGAGTACAAATAAGAAATAAAGCACAGAGTTTTAACCATGAGGGGTACACATTTTGTTCAAGCAGACTATCAAGGGAAATGATGGAGACTTCATTTCAAGTCTTTCTCATATCATGACTGAATGCCCTGTTGGAATTATGGTAAGCGATGTGCCATGCTCAGTACAGGAGGAATTTGAAACTGTTTGACGGCAGTTTAACTGATGAATTGAACACATTCTTAGACAAAAAAAAAAATGAGTAGTGAATACTCAATAGGGTTTGAGTCATTCACAGCTTAGAAGGTGAAAACAAATTATCTAGGGCTATTATTAGCACATAGTTAAGACCAGCATATAAATGAACATTAAAAGGGCAGATTTTGTAAGTGTGAGTATGCAGAATATTCCTAAAGTATTCTTTAATATTCTTTCCAGTGGAAGCAATTGGAGATAGATTTCACAAGTTTCCATCTCCTTACTTCCTATTACATATCTTAAAGTATTATAACAGCAACCTGACACCCAATGACACATTTGATAGAGAAATCTAGAATATGTAAAAGTTTGTGCCAGACCATCTTTAGAGTATATACAATGACTGACTGCAGCTGACTTTCTATCTTTAGCAATGATGCTGCATCAATAATAAAACTTTTATATGGATTAAATATTTGGGTAGCCACCCAAGATATGACTACTTTAGATTCTATACAAATAGGACTTTCATTTTTAGGAAATTATGATATGAATACCTTTAATGTCACCCTGTATTTCTGAAAACAAAGATGGACAAGGAAAAACAATATCAAAATAGCCCAAGGTGTAGTGTCTGTGATAGATCTGATGTTACAAGAATATCCTCACATAGACAAATGCAACATTAATATAAAGCAAAGCAGTTGCATTTGTGGCTTTCAAGCTTTTTTTTTTTTTTTTTTTTTTTTTTGAGAGCACAGAATGCAATAATGTTTAAAAACACTCAACTGAAATGCTGAAAAACGAACAAGAAATGAGAGAATAATATATGTATAGCTGAGAGTTCATTGTGCAATCTTGATATAACTAACCCTTGGAAACAACAGCTCAAGTTGTGACCTACACTGAAGGATTTTAATGAACATGATCATATCTGTTGAAATCTGAGACATGTAAAAGAGTCTGAAGTTCCAAACAGGGGTACAGTCTGATCTTTCCTCATGCTTTAGGATTTTATATTCCTGAAGTGACTCCCTTCTTAGCCTGAATAATTCACAGGTGCTTAACTGAATCACCTGTACTTATTCAGAAGTAGGGAGAGACAAGCACTAATCTCTCATGAGAGAGTGCCATTGCCATCCAGATTAGGCAAGAAGTGAGCTATCCCCATCAATTACTAGAAGGAAAGATGTGATGATGGACACTCACTCTTAGTGAATGGCCCCAGGAACATTTAGTGGCTTCCTCACTTCCTGGTGGATTGACATCTGACTTTGGCATATCACCTTGAGGGGTTGCTATAGTCAGTGGAGAGGAGGTATCATGTTATGTATGTCTTCAGCAATCTTCTCTCACTTCACAATTTATTGAAAACATAGGCATTTACTTCAGAAGGACTAGTTAGTCAGCAACCAAATTTAGACGCTAGATTACTACTTTAATAAATATATTATTCGTCAAAAAGAAAGCTGTCATAACTCCCCTTCCCCCTACAAACTAACTTTCTTAGATGTACTTTTTTTTCTGCCTTCCTTCATGCAGACATTTCTGTCTGCTCTGAGACTTAAGATTAGTGAAGACTGCTGCTTCTCTGACAGCCATAAAAATAAAACCACACACAGACTGAATTCAGGGAAAGCAAATGTACTCCTTTAATTGCTTGTTTGTTCCTTCCCAACCAGCTGTACCACCTCTACATAGATTATTAGTTAAGCTATAAACGTTAGCATCTCATTGTCAGTTGCTGCCTAAATTGGATGTGAATTGCAGTTTATCAGTGGGTGCTCCAGGATACACAAGGTCAGATTCACCTACCTGCACAGCTTCTGATCTAGTAATCTGGATTTCTTTAAGAATCAGTGAAAATGAAACAGTCACTTCCAGACTTTCATCTGTATCATCCTAACAGAGATATCTAAAATAGGTCAGATGACTCACTCATTAAAACATCCATTTCCCTCTATGGAGCCTAAAGTCACTTGTTCCAGTGTAGAGACATAGACTGTAGATGGTGAGAGTTGGGGGAGATGGATTACATGAACCATGTTCTATTTAGCCACAAGCAGCAGATTTTTGGAGGAATTTGTCTTCCAAAATTGGGTATGAACCTAATTTCAGCAATACTTTCCTCCTACCAAGTGTCAAACTCCATCTCTTTGTGCTTAATTCTTTTTAAAAACTCTATTTTCTGAGCACGAAGGAATGTGAGACAGGGTGAGTTGGGACCTGTGCCCAACAGTTACATTTATCCTGGAAGGCAGACATAAGAACCCTGAGTATAAGCTTGAGATGGGAGTTGCCAGTTCCTGTTGTTCCTTGCTTTTTGTAGTATTCAAGAGACTGGGCAGGGGATGTGCATTTAGAAACCTGAGTTTGTCTGCTCCAGGACATACTGAGTTGTGAACAGGGCTCTGTGCTGTATCCAGAAAACCTCATGTGTCTCTTCTGCTCCTAAAAAATTAGCAGAGAGACAAGGACAAGATCATCAACAATTCTGACTTCAGGTACCTCCTTGGACTAGTGAGATCAGTTAAATATAGTCATAACTCTGACTACCTGCTTTTGGATATCCAAAGGCAGAGGAAGACTCCCTTACTGTGCTACTCAGTAAGGGACACACAAACTCTATGCAAGAGAGTGCCTTCTTACTCTTCCACTCCTGAGTATACTCCCTAAACATAGTCATCTTAACACCAGCTGTAGCATGACTGTGATTCAATAGCTACAGTTAGCTGCTGCTCTGATCTACTTCCTATATGAACTATTTATGAACTTCATTTCTTCTTTGACTTTGGGGCACAGTGTGGGACTTGAGAGATGTTAATAAGCCCTTTTCTCATTAATTTCTTTGGAAAGCATCACTACTTGGACAAGTCTCAATCTGATCCTCTTATGTTTCTGTATCATATCACACTTTTTTATGACGCATTTAAGAAGCATATAAACTAGGATTTACTTAGTTTCTTAATTTTTCCTTTCCCCTCCCCCCCCCCCCCCCCCCTCCCCCTCCC
>JANIJG010005502.1:113646-150217 GCA_024611175.1 Megaceryle torquata
TCCCTTCCCTTCCCTTCCCTTCCCTTCCCTTCCCTTCCCTTCCCCTTCTTTTCATTATCCCTTTTTCCTTTTTCTTTTTTTCCCCTTTCCTTCAGTTTAAATTAATCATTATTGAACAATATCTGTTTAGTGCAACTGGTAAGGTCAAGAAATATCTTGTACCTGTACAGCTACTCCATAGGATGCAGTAAGAGAAAGTTTCCTCTTCCTGCTTCAAGATCTCCCTAGGGCATCTACCCAGGTCTAAAAGTGAAAGGTTTCAAATGCTGCTGTAATATTAAACATGACTTTGAAGTTCTATATTCATTCTCTGTTCATTGTGAGACATAAACAAAGTTTTTATTTTTCCTTCTGACTAGTTGATATCTTGCTAAATTTCTATCCAAGGGCAAACTCTTTTTGTCATCCAGACCTGTAAGGTTGCTAAGCACACACAAGGATAAAGATACATTCTGATGACTCAATACTTGTTTTACAAAGTCTCCTGTTGAAAACAATATTGCATCACACAGGCTACTTTTGCAATACAGGGTGGATACCTAAAATCCCAATTTAAACAAGTTTTAGACATAGATGTGTGTTTTGGAATCATTCAGTTGTAGAGAAAATGGAAAACTCCAGAACATTCAGAATAAAAAAGAGAGAGGTTAATTAAGACTGTATAAAGGTCAGCAACATGTTGAATTATTTAAGGAGTGGGATAATGACTATTTTAAATAGATCAAGTTTCTTGAAATGTTTGTATAACGTAATGTCTTCCATTTTAGGGCATATCCACACCACTGAAGTCATTAGAGTAATTCAAGAACTTATATTCAAGTCAAGGTGCGTTTTCAGATGTTGCCAATGGATTTTAGACAAACTCATTTACTAGTATGGCATGAACACAACTTGACCACAAGGTTACCAGAGATGTAAAGAATACTGCTGGTTAATCTTTTGTGTCTTAGGACACAGCTTCATCTCATGTGCTCATGTTGTATATGCAAACATGGTATTCAGCTGAATAAATTACTCTAAGCACCTGACCAGTCTGTGAATATGAGGCTTGGGAAAGAGAATATTCGGAAGGTAACAAAGGTACAGAATCAATAAAGAGGTTTGATTTGATTCATTTAATAGAAAGACATAAAGATGACATGTCAGTGGTATCTATTATGTTAGGAAGAGACTAACTTCTATGTAATTGGCACTTTTATGCCCAAACATCCATTAATCTTGCCAGACATCCATGTGATAGATTCTGTTTTCACAATGTTCCTGTCAAAGTTTAGGGTCAGGACCTATAGCAGATCTGTATAGCTAGACCTATAACAGATACTCTCTGATCACAGAATCACAGAAATTTTTTTCACTGGAAGAGACCAAGATCATCTAGTCCAACCTTCGACCCAACACTGCAAGCTCATCACTAAACCATGCTCCTGATCACCAGGTCCACATGACATTTAAATGTTTCCAGGGATGGTGACTCCACCACTGCCCTGAGCAGACCATTCAATGTCTGATAACCCTTTCAGTGAAGAAATGTTTCCTAATATCCAGCCTAAACCTCGCCTGGTGCAGCCTGTATCCATTTCCTTTAGTCCGGTCACATGTCACCAGGGATAAGAGGCTGTCCCCCTCCTTGCTACAACCTCCTTTCAGGTAGCTATAATGATAAGGTCTTCCCTCAGCCTCCTCTTCTTCAGACTAAACAACCTCAGCTCCCTCAGCTGCTCCTCATAGGACTTGTTCTCTAGGCCCTTCATGAGCCTCACTGCCCTTTTCTGGACATGTTTGAGCACTTCTATGTCCTTCTTATAGTGAGGGGCCCAGACATGAACACAATATTCAAGGTGTGGCTTCTGCAGTGCCAAGTACTGGGGGACGATCACCTACCTAGTCCTGCTTGCCACAGTGTTTCTAATACAAGCCAGGATGCCATTGGCCTTCTTGGCCACCTGTGCACACTGCTGACTCATATTTAGTTGACTATCGATCATCACCCTCAGTTCCTTTTCCAATGTGCAGCTTTCCAACCACACATCCCCAAGTCTGTAGCTTGCCGTGGGGTTGTAATCACCCAAGTGCAGAACCTGGCACTTGGCTTTGTTGAACCCCATGCAATTAACCTTAACCCACTGATCTAACCTGTTTTGTCCCGCTGTAGAGCTTCCCTACCCTCTAGCAGATTGACACACCCACCTAGCTTGGTGTCATGTGGTACAGTCAATCCTCTCATCTAGATCATTAATAAAGATATTAAAGAAAACAGGGCCCAGTACTGAACCCAGGGGAACACCACTTGTGACCAGACACCAGACAGATTTAGCTCCATTCACTACCACTCTTTTGGCTCAGCCATCCAAACAGGTTTTTATCCAGTGCAGAGTGTATCTATCCAAGCCTTGTGCCATAAGGTATAACTCCCCTTCCTCCCCAAAGGGGAAGAGAAAGTGAATAAGGGAAAGAGACTTATCAATTAGAAAAGGAATGTAGAACAGTTTTAATGAAGATGAAAATAATAATAATAAAAATTGAATATGTACAAAAACAGTAACGAACCCAACTCCCTCCCCACCAATGGCAAATATGTCACTGTCATAACTGATGCCGTGGAGCAGGCACTGGGAGAGTCCCAGACGGGACCCAGCAGCAGATGGGAGCTGTGTTCAGGAGCTAGATTCTGGAACTGGATTCAGGAACACACAGATCAGGACTGAGAGCAGAATGGACAGGGTCCTCATAGGATACTGGCCATGGAAGATGAGAGGAAGAAGCTGGAAGAGCTGAGCCAAACAAAGCAGAGCTTAACCCTCTTGATCCCTCAGCTTTATACTGAATATGACATATAGGGTATGGAATACCTAATTGGTCAGTTTAGGGTCATTTGTCCTGTCCGGTCCTCCCTACAGGTGCAGGCTTTTGCTTTCTGCACCCCGCAATATGGTACACAAGATCCAGCAGTGGCCTTGGTCTGCACACCAATCCTTGGTACTAACTCTAAACTTGGGTTGTTATCACTGCCAGAAGCAGATACTGTGAAAAAATGCTCCTAGCTTCAGAAACTGCAGTTAGAAGAACTGAGCTGAAAAGTAAAATCACTGAACAGAATGAGTTCTCACTCCAACCAGGACAGTTCCTTAGAACAGCAAACTGAATGAGCACTTTGAAATGATTTGTGCATATAGGCAGGTAGGTAGGCAGGCTTTAAGCTTTAAACTCTAGATGAAACAGCAACCAGAAGCACCATCAATTCAGGTGAATAAGAAATAACCTGTGAATCAACCTCACACCCCCCAAAATATGACAGTTATAAAACTTGGGATTATGGTTCACAAAATGACTATTACAAGCCTGAAAACACACTTTTATAATGATGACTGCAGCTTCAAAAGGAGACACTAAGAAAACTGTCTTGTCTGTGAATCTGGGAAACTAAAGTCTTTGGCCATTGAGAATTAATCGGAAGCAGGAAAAATCTTTTGAAAACAAAATCATTGGACTCTAATACAGTTACTGTTTACTTGTAGTCAATCTGTTCATTGGGAATAAAGATCCTACCTCCAAAAATGGACAGTGAATATTCTATGACTCAGTTAATTGAGTTTGTTGCAGCTGTGATTGCTTTTGGTTCCAGTGACTTTTCCTATGACAGAGTTTTAGTACCATACTCTCCAAAACAACTACAAAATTCACATGATTGAAACTTTTCAGGGAAAAGCTATTAAACTACCTCCAGTAGAATCCTTTCCATAAATGCTGCAATCACACAATCATGAGACAGGAAAAAATACTACTTGCTTTTTTTTACAAGTCTACTTTTCAGTTTTTTATTACTTTCAAAGGGGGGAAGGAAAGACCATTTTTTAAAAAAGTTGATGCATACAGTAAGATTTTTATATGAAAGGCTGAAGAAAGACATCAAACATGCTCTCCCACACCCACCCACAATCCACACTCTAATAAAGCATTTTTTATAACGACTCCCACAACATGGAAGACAATAGTAGTCTGAATTATTGGTAATGTATCTAGTAAAACATCCTACATGAAGTGTGTGAAATAGTTAAAGAACAAAACATGTACCACTGCACAGTGATTAGCCACAATCTGCAGAATAAAGAACAGAACAGAACTCATGTTTTAACAGACAGTTTAGCACTGGGGTAGGCTTTAAATCTAGCTACTGGAAATGCGCCATGAAGAAAGTAGAAAATGTTGGTGCCATCTATTGGTGAGAATTTATATTTGGAAATTATTCAAGCTAATTTGCATAAATCCAAAGAAAAGAGAAAATATACTAGTCATGTTTTACTTCATGCTTAAGGAGTTTTGAATGCAGTATCTAGACTGAATATTTTACTTTAGCTTCCATTCTTCAGAGGCCTACATGCGTGTTTAACAGTGAATTACTAATTATCTATGATTGCAGTTAAGAAAAGGAAGAGGAACTTAGGTTGCATTTTGCTTCAGTTTGCTTGCAGTAAAAGTTAATTGAAGCACCCAGCACACTAGGAAATGTTGAACAGGAGGATGAGTTACTAGTAGTTAGTAGTAGACCCAAAATATATGGTTTTGCCAACCTAATGTCATTGGACATTACATTGCCTACAGAAATCCTGGCAGTGATGCGTTTAGCATAGGCATTGACACTGTTGCTATTCAGTGGTCTGAAAAGAGGATTCTGTTTGACACTGCACACCCCATTTACTATGTATCCTGGTGAGATATACTGATGCAGAGCAAAAGCAATCCTTCCTACTACATGGAAATGACCTTTATTATGTTATGGCAATGCACCAAGTTCTGCTTTAGGAAACCACAGTTCCTGCCTCACTCTGCTATTTAATAACCCTGGAGTTGAAGGGGACACATTCAAGGAACAAACTGCTGTTCCTTGATGTTTTCTGTTGGAGTCTGTTTCTTTACATGCTTAAGACAGGAATGCTTTGGTATACTCAGATCTTGTCTCTAGCTGTGGTTGAAGACACTTTTTATACGCAGGGAGTCAAGCATCTGCTGCCACTATTAAAAGAATGCTGACTTGTAGCACCTTGTAATGACTGCCTAGTGACGCTGTAATTTATCAGGAAAAAGAACAGGCCTGTATACAAGATGTTGGTGCAGCAGATCAAAATTTTGACACCTGTATGTACAGTGATGTCCAAATATTTGCTTCTTTTACTAGCACTGTCTGCAGTCCAAAAAATTAGTAGACATGGATAAAAGCTTCTTTGCCAAGTATTAACCAATCTGGAAGGTAACAGAGACATGTACAGATTTATTTTCAATGTTATTTTATAGATATAGCTCACTGTAGTGAGATATAAAGAATTTTTCTTGCAGGTCACCTTTGTTGCTGACAGCTATATATATTATGTGAATAGAAGTCCTGTCTGAACATAGCTGAATGAAATACTAGAATGAGACTGGAGATGAAGAAGCAGTTGTAAAAGCACTGAGATAAGACTTAATTGTTTCCCATGTCAAATATACTGTCACCTGCTCTGTTGTCATTCACCTTTGCACCAGCAAACACTTCTTCTATTCTTTGTCCTGCCTTCTCAGACTTATACAAAGACTGTCTGTCATCTGAATACATCTCCTAGTGAAATACCACCTCTTTGCACATGACAGTTCTCAGCATAACTATTATTAGAATCTTACAGGTAATAAGCAGGTGATTATATTATCTAGCTGAGTTTGGATATTTACATATCTTACTAATTTCCATTTGTAGGTTATCATCTTAAAAAACATTTTGCACTCTAACTATGTATTTATATTAGCCAAACAAGTAGGACTTAGTACTGACAACTGAACAGGTTTGTGCCATTTCCAGGGTGCAAAATAATCTTTGTTACAGACCCACAGTCACTAACAGAGACGATCCCATTGTGGGTTGTCTGCAACCACAGCACAGGTGAGTTAAAGCGGTTGATTCTGTAAGGGCAGTGATTGTTGTGGAAAGAAAATGCAGTGTGTGCAGACAGGCAGTTGGGAAGGAAAATTAAAATTGTGCATACAAAAATGCCATTGCCTAGCAGGAGGCTAGAGGGTTAGTCAAATTCTAAGAACTATCAGTCTTTGTTGCTCTTCCTCACACCTGCTTCATCCTGGGGTCTCTGCTGAGGCAACTCAGCAAACGGAGCAGTGAACAAGGAACCTGAATAGCTTGGAACAGCAAATGGAGGAACAAGCAGCCAGAGTCAGTTCACACATATCAGTCAAACCCCGGTTGCCTAAGGCAGCAAAATGTTTAGTGGCTGCTTGTTGTGCAGGCTGTGAGGAGTGTTCTTTTCACAGATTGCTCATAAGGCAGCGAAAACTCAGCAACTGTGATAGTGCAAGTAATGGGAAAATGTGTCGGATCTTCATTTTCCAAAGCAGCAGATCACAGCATGGGTTTTCTGTATGACAACTGTATGTTGTTCACAAAGGAACTCGGGGAGAGATCCAATGCTACAGTTATCCTTATCCTGGCAGCTGCTGTGGCTACAAAGTTCCCAGTGGCACAAAGTCAGAAGGGAACAAAGCTGCAAATGTAAATCTGCTCCTCTCTCTCCTCTCTCGACAGCCAACAAAATCCCATCCAGCCTCCACTGTGACACCTGAAGTAGCTCTCCCAGAGGCAGTACTGAGGAAGAGCTTGTTCTGTGTCTTTCCAGTATATAAGAAAGACAGAGGAGCTGTTGCAGAGCAAGAAGAGCCTAGGCTTAACATCTAACCCTGTGGGTACATGTTTTTATTTGTGCTTTACCCAGATTGCCATACAGGAAACACTGTGAGCACAAATTGCACCTGCTGGAAGGATGCCTCAGTGCTCTGACTCCAGATGTTTACCAAGTGAACAGCCAGGGAGCTGAGCAGTACCAAGGGAATGGGAGCTCATTGCCTTTCTTATTCCCACAGAATTATATTGCAGTGCAATATGGCAAAGTTCATCCTGGTTAGGGACATTTTTTTTTTTTTTCCCTCCCTGAACCTTGACATTCAACATAGTGAAATTTATTTCCCAATCAGCTTGAAATGACAACTTCAGTGATTTAATCAAGTTCTCACAGGAAATCTGTAGTAAGTCAGGGAAACAAACCTGTATCTCTCCCTTTCAATTTTTTTTTTTTTTTTTTTTCCCTAATTCTCAGATATCCCTTAGATGCATAGTGAAGAAAGGAAGCAGCAGGTAAACTCACTTGTCCATTTCTAGTGGTAGATTTCTCCCTATACTCAAAGCTTTTCCATTCTGTAACAAATAGATTCACCTGATACTATTCCTGATGAATTCTCAAGGTTATTTCTAGTGTAATAAATCTCACTATTAGGAAACTTATGCAGGTTTTAAACCTAAATTTACTTTCACTTAGTTTCAACTCATTGTTTGATTACAACCTACTAACTGATACTAAATTGCCTTTTCCTCCTCACTAGTTACCTATTTGTTTTTTCCTATTTATGCTAATATTCATACAACTTTATTTTTGTTACTCTCCCTTATTTCTGCATCTTACAAACCTTTCTACTCTGTACTGATTGGAACTTCTGTGGATTTCAAGGGACTGCAATTTGAAAAACTGCAGACCAATGAATGCATATGCACACATTGTGATGGAAACTGTGAGCACACATGACACTACATACAAATGATGAATTATAATGATGAATAATCCCATGAACACTTAGAAATATTCCATGTACTTCTGATTGTGAAACCAGTTCAATGAATTTACAAAAAAGCCTATGAGGGAAACTTTGGCTTTAGAGCAGAATAAAATGACATACTTGTCTGCAGTAATCTACAGAAGAGCACTGAAACTATTGCAGTGACCTAATCCTCTTATTTTACCTCTTCTGAAGAAATTCTTGGACCTCCGTCAAACTTATTTAAGCTGTTTCATTTACAGCCAATCTACCTTAGTTATACCCGAACCAGGAAGGCACAGTACATTTTATTTTGCTGGATCTGTCACATACTCTCTTACTGTGGGTGCTAAATTCTTGTCCCTACTGTATCTCTGTTGAAACCCTCTGTCTTGTTTACCAGTCTTAAGAGCTGTTTAGGAAGTTGTTGACTGGTCTTCCCGCACTTCACTGGTTTCAACTCACTGACAGATTATTAATAATTTCTTTAAGTGTCATCACCAAGATAATCTTATGAGTATTACAATTCTTTCTATTTTTAGAATGAAGAAAGACACAGAGAAAAATAAGGACCAGGCTCACAAAGATGGTTAGGCACCTATCAGAATCAAACAGCTGAGTCCTGCTCAATCCCATTCTATCCCAAGGGTGGATACAAATAATAAGTAGGAATATTGGAGGTGCCTATTTTTCTCTATCAATAGCAGAAAGACCCTAAAAAATTAAATGCTTTAATTAAATAAGTAAAAGGGAAGTAGGATGAGGCTTAGATGTTCAAAGCCCTGCAGAAGACTTATGGACAGAGAAGGAAACTCTGCCCAAATAACCTAACCATGGGATCATCATTCTTCTACTTCTTCTACAGAGTTTATTGGAATTATGATGATTTGAACTTATGAAATGCATATTTATTAATGGATATGTTCTTATTCCATATTTACATGCAGAAATTTAACAAGATTTCTGTCTTGTTTAGAATGAAATGTAAAAGAAAACCTAAATCCCCAAACTATCTGCAGTGGAAGGAGAGAGCATGTTGTATAAGACAAAATCTGCGAGTATGATTTGCAAAAATGAAAATGCCTTCTGAAATAATTTCTAGATTGTTCTCACTACTGCTTATAAACAGGAAAGGTATACAATGTTAAAATAATGACTCACTTGAATTGTTTATTGGAGCCTGGAAACAAATCAGCTCCTTTTAAAGTAGGCAAGTCTGTGTGGAATTATTCACTGTGATTGTTCTTTGATATAAACTACATTCCGTTGGAATGATCCCCAGGAAAGAGGATTCACCTATACCAGAGCAATGTCCAGTCTTTTGGATACATAGCTGTTGTGAATTACAGTTTGAATGTTAAATTTAAAATGCATTACTTTGTCATAGTGGAATCTCATTAGACATAGTGAATATAAACAAGGAACTTGGTAGGGAAAATATCCTTCCCTATGTCTCAGTAATCAGTCTGTGAAAAATAATCTGAGAAACATAGAGGAAACTGACAATAATATCTTTGCTGCAGATCCAGCTGTCCTTCTACATTTATTACTCTGGCACTGAAGTCAATGGGAAAACTGCCAGAATAACAAAGGAACTAGGATTGCAGGATTTGGTCCTTATGGTAAGTTTAATAATTTTCTTCCATCTGCTACTGATCAGAGATGTGGACTCTCTGAGAACAAGCTGAAGGGGAGGAGGGGTCTTTCAGACATGATAGGCAACAGACGTGTTTTTGACAGCAAGGGGGAGAGCTGTGCCCTTTATTTAAATTACCTGCGTGTGATTACAAAGTTATATTCTCCCCATACAACATCCTTACTTATTCTTTGATGAAATTCATGAGAATGGCAGAAGTGAATTGTAAAGCTCTTGCAATGGTCAACACACTTCAGGACAATGCTGGACTCCTGAAACTGCTCTGCAAGTATTTATGCCATGAAACACTACCAGGATACTTTCCAAGGCTAGTGGGTATTTTAGTGCACTGGGGTTTTGCAACATCAAGCAGGCAATGGGTAATCTAAAAGACATTTGTAAAGGGTAGGGGAGCCTGGAAGCCACTATAAAAAAAAAAAAAAAAAAAAAAAAAAAAAGAATTACACCCTAATTGGTATGAAAGTATGTAGGATCCATTCAGAAAAAAAAAAAAAAAAAAAAAAAAAGGATAATGAAGAAACACTAATACAGGCTCCAGAATTACAAGCTGAGATGAATCAGAGCATTTCTGGCCTGCAGATAGTACTGTTTTTAAGAATTATTGCTTAGTGTAAAGAGCCAAAAAAATGTGCTCAACTCTGTTTGAGTTGCAAGACAATCCCTGCTGGAGGATTTTTCAGTCTAGGATGCTGGTCCTAAATACTTATCTTCACAGCCCGCTGTGTCTATGTGAAGGCTGGTTAACTCTCATAGGGCACAGAAGTCCGTCCATAACAATACTCTCAACACAATAACATTGGTGACAGACATGATAAAAACATAGGTCCTGGTGGGACAGTTGATGGCCCAAGGACTTTCTGTGTTAAAGAACAAGTGAAGGCACTGCTGGACAGTCACTCTGGTCTTATATTGGCTGAATTATTTCTGGAAGATCCCTTCACTTCCTAGAGAATAGAGAGGCATCCGAACATGAGCACAGTATATGTGCTGCTGTACCTGATTGTAGAAGAGATGGATTTTCCTTCCATGGCCTTATAGTAAGGTTTATACAGTGTTTTTAACTTGAAATCTTGGATAAGAATGGCAGATGCCCTGGAAAGATTCTGTGACAGAAAGGATCATTCACTGGCAAACATGAAAGCAGAATCACTGGAACACTGTGGGAAATCCCTATTCTGCATATGGTTCACAGGCAGAGCAGAGAGACTTCAGCCTTCAGGGAAAACTTGAAAAATGCACAGCTTTGTTTTCAGTTTGCATGGGGTCCTAGTAAGTAAGTTGAAAACCTGCTGAAAGAGCATCTCATGAAGCATTATTAATAAGTTATGCATTGAGTCACTGACTACAGTAGCTCCTGAGAAGAATTCATAAAATAAAAATGTGTTTGTTGTTATGTTCCTCCTCATGTTTAATATATTCTGGTCCTTAGATTATTTTGGGGTTTAAGATATTTTATTTAGATTACTTAAATGCAGACAGGTGTTATTTCTTTGTTTTATAAATGCATTAAAAGAGTGAACACAAATATATACATATGCATATATATGAAGTTGACTTGAGAGATAATTCACTGACACAGAAAAAAATTGTTTTCTGTATCTCCTACAGTCAGCTAGTATTTATAACTAGTATTTGTGTACCTTGGTTATGTGAGCATGGTGCTTTGCCAAAAAATTAGTATTCAGTCTTTTCGGTCCCTTACATATAAGCTGCTCTTGAGAGTGAAAACTCACAGTTTTAGCAAAAGATTACATAGATCCAGTGGCTTGCATTACCATCTGCTCAATCATCTTTTCTGGATTGTAAAGTGGAAAATGTCAGGTTTATAGAAACCACATGCAAAAAATTCATATTTAATTCTGCCAAGATTTGCTGTCACAGCAGCCTTAAAGCATATATGGAAGTGACACAAAGCTCAGTCACTCTTATGGTAATGGCGTTTCTGTCAAGGACGTATAATCAGGAAAGTGCATCTTTTATTATAAAGTCTCCTGATAAAGTGATTAAAGTGATCTTTTATTTCCCAGTAGGTCAGTCCTGTTGAGATGAATTGTCTCACCTTCATAGACATCTGGCATAAGTATTGTTTGAAATACAAGGGACACAGACAAGTTTAGAGTACATAGGTTAAATTTCTGCAATAATTTGGATATTTGCTCCAAAGACTGCTCCAGATGTTCCTATTCACTATTCTATTTACTATTTCTGCACTGAAGAAATTGAAACAATGAATATTTATCTTGGATTTCTGAAAAGATCATGTAGATTTTGCATTGCAATGAGTTCAGGATAAGGATCCACAGTGAAGAATAAAGAAAGAATATTTTATAGAAAAAAAAACCAATAAAACATATCCAGCCACAGCACATAAGGCAGAATTGTCTCTTTTTATTATTTTTGAGTGGTGTCTTAATTAATAAAGAGCCACAGTATACTACTGTATTTATTCAATTCCTATTCAGAATAGCTCAAAATATCAGTTGAAAAGATACCTAAATAAGTTTTGCACTATCACTCAACAACTGGCAGAGGCAAGGTCACAACTGTTTTTCTCTGAGGGACAGATACTTTCTGCTACTGGAAAAAACTTTTCCAGCACAAGAGGAGAAATCTCAAGTATTGCTTGGTTACTAAAAGACCTCCAGCTGGACCCCAGCTTGGCTAGTGGTAGCCAGCCCTTGTGAATATTCATGCTGTTTTTAGGAAGAGTTTCACCTGAGGAGGAGAGGGGGAAAATTCTTGCAGGAATTCTCTGCTGCACTTGATTTCAAAAGGAGGCTTTAAGTCCAGCTCTGAAATAATTGTTATTCTACTCAGAGGTTGTCAGAAATCACATGACACTTCCTCATCAGCTATGTTGGCAAGAGCAGACATGGTTATATGTACTTGAATTTAAAGCTACGTATATTTTAAAAAACAAGAGGAAAATCACATTTAATTTCCAGTATTCAGGATGGAGATTTTTTCTCTTTTTATGATATTATAATGCAATTTTTAGGCCTCTAACCTCACTCTTTGCTTTGCGTTCACATGATCCACTGAAGTCACAGAAATGTTTGTTGTGAATCGCATCAATGACCATTGTTATTCACTGTTGTGGGATAACAGGAATCCATGCTAGATGCTCCAGAGGAAGGTGTCAGCTTCTCTGAACATGGGATTACTTTTGCATGCTTTCTGTTATGAAACTTGAGAGTCAGAATTTTTTATAAATATTTAACCTGGTTTGTGTAAATAAGAGTGACATTCTTCTCTGCAGTTGTGCAAAGGGTAAGCAAAACCCCCTCTTCAGAAAGCCATATTATAACCTTGCTGTCATGGCTGTAATTTTGTGTAAGACTGATTTTTTTCTGCATTATGGTAGGGATACCAGTTCCCTTGACTTCAGCATACATCCATATTCTGCTGTTATTATGGCATGATAACCTGTATACTAATTTCCAGGATCTGCCCTACCTTTTGCATTCCTGTAATTTATCACCAGCCTGACTGAGAGCTCAAAGATTTAGGCTTTGGTTTACTATTAGTCTCATTCCATTCTCACTTACACAATGTAGTAGGACTAGACTAGGAAGATCATGCTGGTGGACCTGACTAAGGATAAACAGCCACATAAAATGTTCTTTCTATTAAGTGCATAGCTGTGCCACTTGCAAACCTGAGAACGGTGTTTGATATGCAACTTCCAGAATGCCTAAGCAAAAGAAATAATGGAGATACAGTAATGATTTGTGCATTTCATGGTTATGTAATTCTTTCTTTTTTGGCGTCATAAGATTTTTGTATGGTTAGACTTTCTGTTATTATTACACAGAGTGTATTCATGAGACATGGAATATTTTAACAGAACAGGTAGCTTCTACATTTTCCAGCTATCAAGTGCCAGATTTACCTTCATCTCTCTCACAGTTATGTTTTTATCATAGTCCTAGGGAACTTCTTTGCCTTTCCAGAGGAAGTTTTTACACATATGATCTAAGACTTTTAAATAAAAGTGCTAAGAGAACTGTCAGGACTTTAAATTAGTAAGTCAGGAACGGTAGGATGTTCACTTCTAGCAGACGGATCCTGTCCCATAGTGACATAGGGAGGTCTTACCACTCATCAAAATTAGATTCAGATTTTTAAATAGGGGAACGAATTTAATCGTGAGCTCAAAAGTGCTTTTATACTTGCCCCCTGAAATAAACCTGGATATTGCCTGATATTTTTAAGAATATTCAGAACAGCAGAACAACATATCACACTGCATGCCCTAGTGCTGGAAATCTTACCCTGGTTTTATGTTTGAAAGACCATTTAAGAAGCTCCAAAAAGGTTACATACTAGAATCACAAAAATAGAATTCTACTTTTTTTTAACCAAGTATAACAAAATGTAAACAAAAATGAAAGGATGGATTCTTACACCACCAGAGTGTCTAGATGTGCTATTAATGTTATCCATCTATTATTATTATTAAATATAAATAAGGTTAAAATGAACATGAAGTCTTCAAGTATTTACAAGCTAAATTAGATTTGCATAGAGATAGGTAAATACAGACAAACTAAAAGCAGACAACCTCTAAAATTATTTCTAATGATTAAAAGTATAGAAATAAATACTTCTGGTAGGAAACATTAGGATAAGTATAGCTCATGTTGCACTGAATACAAGGAAGAGAAATGTGTACTGGAGACTAAGCTTTAGTATAATCAGGCACCATACAAAGATGGTAGTGCCATAAAAATAGAGTGATTAAATTAATGAAAGACATCTTGTAATATTTAGAATTTTAGAAAGATAAAAGTGAAAAAAAAAAATTCTGACTATCAGTCTACCAATACAATTGAAATAATAACACAAAAAAACAATTTCACTTCTGGCAATCAGAAATAACATTTTCATACAGAGTGGCTGAAGAACAGCTTGTGGCAGGCAACTTTGGCTCTAGACTCTGTTGTAACTTCTGTAACCTGTTGCAAAGCTCAGTGCCAGTGTCCCTGTGTTTAAAAGTGAATTTTTTTTTTCACATATATTTAACTTTTTTAAGGGCTACGTATGTAAAATGGGCCTACTATTGGTTTTGACACTTAAAAGGCAAATACACATGAAAATATCTGACCACACTACTGAAAACATGCCTTCTGTAGACAAACTTTATATAACTGTATGTTCTTGGGAGCAATGTTGTGGCACCTCTTCAGAAAATACCATTGTGGTGCAATTTGATACAGTGCTAGAGTATTAATCAGTCAGTAACGTGTCACTTAACAGTATCAGTTCTGGTAAGGAATTTGCTGTTGTGTCAAAGGCTGAGAGAACTGGGACTCAGCATTGTCATTCAAGTCTGTGCATTCAGAGTGATGGTATTTTTTCTGCCTAAGCAAGTATGAGCTTGCCAGGGATTTAGTCTGTTGACATGATACTATTAAGAACTGAAACTTACTCAACTTAAGTTGACCAACTCTTTCCAAAACAGGATTGTGTGTTGATTTCTGAAATGCAATAAGAAGCAATAATTACCCTTTTGCTTAAATTGTCTGCTTAAAATTGCCTATTCTTTCTTAACACAGCTCTTTATTACTGGTATCGCATTATAGGCTTGAACTGTTCTTTTATCCATAGGATTATCTGAATATGTAAACCATTTTGTATTTTATACAAAATGGCCAAATTACTTGTTGAGTTCCAATTCTCATCTTGATAAGTAAGGCTGAAGCAGATAAAACTGCAAAGCTTTCTTCTTCTGCAGATGGCTCAACTTCCCTTTTTTCAACTAATTCTAAGTTATTAAGATCTGTGTATAGAATGTGATTACTCTGTTTCTGACAGGGTATACAGAATTTCAACAAGTTCTTGCTGTAATTAGATAATTCTTATTAGATTGAACTAATTCAATCATTTGCCATACTTGCACACAAAACCCCATGTTCCCTTGAATAACCTCAGAACACATCCACTATCCTAAACACATCATTGTATGTAGGAGATGCAAGGCTGGCACATAGAGCTTTGCAAAAAGACAGGAGGAAGGATAAAGATTGTTTTTATTTTTATTATCTTTACTACTCAGGCCAAGCCTATAAGCAGACAATTTCTCTTTGAAGCAGATTAAAGCAATTTTGTGACTATTTTAAACAGCAATAGCTGGTGGTTTTGCTAATGTACATTTAAAACAGGGTTAGCTCCAAGACAATAATACAGCAAACATTCTGTGTCTTTGAACAGAGTTGAGAAAGAGAGAGAGCATGAAGGTTTTAACTTTCACAATTGTTGTCTTCTAAGGACTTCTTAACAGAGTGAGGGAGAGATTGCATAGTTGCTAAATCTTTCAAAGGTGAAGTAGGTTTAAATACATAAAAACCTACAAAGCTGATTTCTACTGGATCTGAAAATCAGGTCTTAGTAATTTGAGCACGGCTTACAGACAAAATTAATCCTGAGAAAATGACTTCTTCAACTACAGAATGGTAATAACCAACCATAACATGCACAGATTTGGAGGAATTGTGCCAAGTGAACTGAGATAATTCAATGGATAATATACTACTTTGTTTACCCTGTGTACTATTGCAGATACGTTTTGTGTGCTTGGAGTTCTGAAAAATCTGATTATTTCACCCTATGTCTAAAACCTATCAAAATTAGTGGGAGTGATTTGAATTAGATCTGATTTGTCTTGTTTCACACATAGCATAAATTACTTAAATTGCTCTTTTTGAACACACTGACCCATTGTCATTCTGAAAAAAAATCTGGAAAAAATCTTATAGAACAGGCATATATCAGAAATCCCAGACTGAGTATTTAAGATAATACAAAATATTAAAACCTATACGATATATTTGTTTTATCTGATTCCAGATTGAGAAATATTAAGGAATAGAAGAAAATTAAATGTAGGAACTACTCTTTTTAAAAGCAAGGATCAAGCATAAGCTAGAAATAATGGTAGGAAAACACAGTAGTGTATTATATCACAGCAAGATCTCCAGCTAAAGCACAGATTATCATCACAAATAGTCAACTCAGCATGGGCTCTCCAGCACTGTGTTGAAGTACTAAAGTCTAATGCAATTTTTGGATGCATAAATAGTGATATCCAGAAATTAGGGAAATTACCTTCCCTCTGCACACAGAGCTGCACAGAAATATTTTACCAGAATATTGTATCCAGTATTAGTGTCTGAAGAAGTTTGAAAATCTTCATTTCTCAGAGTCATACATTTTTTTCTTCAGAGGATTATGAGGACCTCAGTCAACTCATCTACTCAAAGAAAAGGCTGGGAGAAGGAAAAACTTGATCATTTGTATATTAGTTACTTGGATGTGTCAGAATGATTTGAAAGCAAATTATTATTCTGCAGACAAATTAATAACAGGAATTTTAGAGCTGGAAGTTGAAGTTAGACAGAGTCATCCGTGCAATCCCACAGTTCGCAGGGGTGAGGACAGACCCAGAACCACCTGCCAGTGTAAGTGATGACTCTCCAGAGGGGTAAGAAGGTTTGTCTGTAGCTGCATCCCAGAAGCTGCTTCCAGCGTGCAGGCAGGATGCAAGTTTGGGACACTGGCCTAATTTATGCTTTAATTCTATCTACCTCCAATGGGCCAGAGTCTAGCCTCTATACTAATAAGTATCTTGGAATCAGTCTCTCCTCCTCCTTCAGCGATGAAGTTTAGGCATCCCGTTTAAAGGGACACTCAGAAATCTCTCATAACACTGAGCAGAAGGATCCTACTTTATTTGTCCCTATCAGACAAATATATCCTGTCTTTGTCTCCTGGCTAGCTCAGCCAGCTTGTGAGGATGCGTTTTAGAGGTGTTTAAGTTTCACTGGTGTTTTTGGGATGGCTTCAGTATGTGAGTGGGGTCCTAAAGTTAGAAGTTAGTGAACTGTACAGCTGTGAAGATATAGCCCGTGTTCCCTAGTTACCATCCAAATATACAGATAACACTACTTACCACAAAGATCAAGGAAAGAAAATATTCCTTGTGTCCCTGTACTACCAGTACTTCATAGCAACAGTTCTATTTTACCTCCTAAATATGTGCAGCACTTAACACAGTAAGGCAATATCAGTTGGAAACAATCCAATAATGAATTTTATATATATACATATCTTTATGATGATAGGCAAATGCATTTTGAAAACATGATTTCTTCAATAGAATATGAAAAATATGTGTACTTAAAGCTATATTGCAATATTTAGCCTGCATATTGATTTTGACAATCATTATATACAGTAACACTTGTTCACTATAGATATGACAAAGTGATTTTCATATTACCTTTGTTAAATGTGATGCACACACAGAGTAACTTTTAATTGAATGTGAAATTACATGGATTTCCAGAATAAGATGGATGTAGTCTTTATGATCTCAAACTACCATGGGAAGCTTAGCTTTCTATTTCTTCACTTATAGGAAAGCTTATTTTCATATACACATTAATCATATTAGGTATGTGATAATTCATTCTCCAGTGCTAGAATGAATTTCTGGGAAACTTGTGAGCAGACAATATGCCAAACTGAATTTAAACCAAAGGGCAGTCCTAAGGAGAAGAAAAAAACAATAAACCAAAAACCTAACCCCCAATCCACACCTTATACAGTGAGATTTATCTCAGTGGCTATTGAGAGCTGACCTATTACTGGCTACCAGTTGATCCAGCACCCGTTCTGTTTATTCTGTTTACTCTGCAGGAGACATCTGGGAGCACCATTGTGCCCTATGGCAAATTCTGCACTATGTTTATTAGCTACAGGAGCTTTTAGTGGGGTATGCAGCAGAGGCATCTCCCTGTGACCCTCTCACCCCATCCTTCCGTAATGCAATTTGATGTTGTACGTTACCAAACACATAAGGGTGGAACTATGTGACCAAACAGCACCGTTAACCCATTCCCTTCTGAAAATCACACTCCAATCCAAGCCCCAAGCTTACATGTACATTTTACTAAGTCTAATTATATCTCTTAGTTGCATGAGATCTCCTGCCACCTTCCTTAGGTTGTTTGAGATAAAAAGTGAACATAATCTATAGCATATAGAAATAAAGGAATAAACATAAACCAGTAGCTAATCTGTGTCCGTGTTAGTGATATTGCAGCCACGGATATATGGTGGTGAGACCGCCAGTATACAAGCTGGGGATGTAGAAGCTATGTTTGTTTACAGATACACTCAAGCAAGCTGAATTCATTAGATAAGCTAGTCTTTTTGTTGCTTTTGTTTCTCACATATTCTCCATCTTTCCCCCAGTTAAATTACTGTCTTCCTTCCATGCTTTCTTTTGGATATAGCTAAGCAGATATAAAAGGAAACCACAAAAATATGTGTATAGTAATATAGGTAAAAAACATGCCATCAAATAATTCAACCACTGTTCGCACGAGTGAAAAATAAACTAGATAGATAATGATAAATCAGTCCTAGAAAGATAAGAATATGCCACTTGAATCCTCTAATTTCCTGTTGACACATTACTATCTATTTTATTAGCACTTTTTGCCACCGTAAGGAAGTGTAATGTAAAACGCTTCTTCAAAAGTGTGATAGACACTGTACAGTAATTAAGATGACACATTACAGACAAGGAAATCTTAAAAGGCACAGTTTAGTTACAGTTGCTCTGATGTTGTCCTGAAAGAGGCTAAAATAGGCTTTTTACTTACTGGTAGTTCTTTTCTACTAGCAAATTCAGGTTTTCCACCAATATTCACTGATATATTGCTTGTGAAGTTATGAATAAATCCCAGCTCTCAGAGCAACAGCATTTATATAAAGCACAATAACTCAGTCTGGAAGATTTGATAGAGAGAAAAAGGAATATATGTCAGTCATTTACTGACCTGAAAGGGCAGAAACAGAATTAACAGTGAGAAAAGGCAAAAAATGGTTTCCTGTAATGGACTGGTACCATATGGTCAACAATTAACAAACAGAGCACAACAATGCTTCTGAATACATTCAACAATATTGTTTTACTGCTTTTTCTTCCAAGACATTCTAATTAATCTCATGTATCTAGATCTGTCCAGCACTCATTGGTAAGGCTTTATATATTAATTCCTTTCCAGTTTAAGCTTTTTGTTAGTAACATAAAATAGAAACCTAATCACCCCAGGTTTCTGCACTGTCATAAAGAGATGGTCATTTCCAGACCCTGATACAGACTGTAAATGGGATCATTGCTCTCTGGAAGTAATTATTCCTCTCCACTGATTACAGTACCAAACAGGCAAATTAAAATTAAGCAACATGATTCCAGTCCTGAGCTCTCTAAGTCATGGCTTATCAGCTTCTTCTTTGTCATTGCAGTGAAAGTAAATGGAAAACCCAGTCCAGGAAATACCTTCTAGGTGAAACCATTTTACTGCTAATATCTGATATTGAAAGACATTAATATCTGATGCTACTGAGAAATGTTATTAGTCTGAGGAATTAGGAAAAGAACAAGGCAAGGGGCAAGATAATAGCTGCCCCTTTTAGTTGCCTTTTTCCAGCAACTAAATAATATTAATATATGGTAGCCTTGGCATATCTTCTTTTAAAGAAGTTCAAAGTACTTTATAGATGTCAATTTATTTTTTAGTTAACCCCTATAAATTAAGCAGATTTTACCATTAAAACCTATGATAAAGCAATGGAAAAAGATACTGTCCATCATTTTTGTCCTTTTCCATCCATGCAACAGTTCTCCTTCAGAGCACACATGAGTTTCCTTTTTCTTATTGCTCTATTAAGTCCCTTAGGACAGAGTGGGTAGTGGTTGCTGGAGTTACTATCTCATCTGCCTGTCTGCACTGATGTAAAATGGGGCAATATGAATAGATGAGACCCTTCTTACCTTAACTGCCATATCACACAACCCACTAATAAAATGTGTCAAGCCTCATTTTAAAAGACACAAAAAAAGCTATGGAATGCCATGTTTATAAACATCTTTAATGAAGGTTTTACTCTAATTAAAAATGATTGTGGCACCAATGAAAACAAAAATATATCATTTATTGAGGAATGACCATTCGCTTTCAATCAGACTGAGCAGTTTATGCCATAATGACAGAATTAATAGCTGCTTACATATAGTTTGTTGTCTTGCCTCAATCCCCATAGACTTATCATAAAGCATTATGTCAACAACCTAAAACACTAGCAGAAATCGATGAAGCAGAATTAAGGGGCAAGTTGGAAGCCAACTAAAAATTAGTGGTTTTTTCTAATGCATGCTTCACCCTTTAGAAAAGTTCTAATCACCAGGGCTGTGGGTCAGATTTATTTTCTGCATCTGACAGATGTACCAAGGGCTGTGTTTCTCTCCAAAAGCACAGAGGTCTCCTTCCAGGCCACAATGCAGAGATGAACTCAATTAGTTTTTACCCTCCTAACTTGATCATGTATAGTAGGTCTTGCAGTCCATATTCAAAAGTGAAGTAAGCACTGAAACTTCAAGCAAACCTAGTTAAATGGTGGATCTATCATTCCAGCATAGGGACCTGTTCTCCTGAACAATTTTCAGGGAAGTTAGATATTCCAAAATACAACCCATCAAAACCTAAAACACCATTGTGGATATGAAACTCCAAGTCCAGCTGTCTGTTTGCTATAGAGGACAATGTTAAGTCTTGAGTTCATAGCTCATCAAAACTGTTGTCTTCTGTACATTGTTTGCCTTATACTGGCTCAGCCATGTGTATTCTTGTACTTAAAAAAAAAATTAAAAATCCCTATTTAATTCCATAATATCTTCCAGTGCCATATAACAGCTATGCTCATTTCATCCTGTGCAGAATTTCCTGATGGACTAGCTAGAAATCAATGATCTTGGTAGGCTCTAACCCTTCCTTCTCCCAAAGGAAATAAACTGTTATGACATTTTTAACTGTTCCAGTTGTGTACAAATTGTTTTAAATAGCTAAATAACAGTACAGCTTGAGATGCTAAAGAGCTGTTAACACATTTAAATGATGGTTTTTGCTAGCCACACTGTCGAGCATGGTGGTATTTTTACTGTATCAGTCACAAGGTAGAAATGAGTCAGGGACTGCCCTGTTGTAACAAGCAGACCACAAAGATACCGTAACATGAACTAAAACAATTCTATCACTTGTGGAGATCAAGGTCTCCACTTACATGCGATTCAACGTGCCTAATTGAACCAAGCTCTCACGTCCTGTGTACCCTGTGCAGAGGAAACAGGCAGTTAACTGAAGGTCAGCACTCTCATATAACTGTCTCAGTAAAAAAGAAGATAAAATCACAATCAAGCTGCTAGTTATTTAAGATAGGAAACTATGAGGACTATTGTAGGCCATGTTTAGGTCATCAGAGGAAGTATTCAAGGAGTACATTCAATACCTGAAAGGCAAAATATTAACCCTGCACTTTACTGACTCAATTCACAGAAGCCTCTTTAGTATGTCCATTGTAATGTAAAGTAACATTATTAGAAGAGGTAGTTAAATAAGGATCTAGTAACTAATTTATAGTGTGAGGGATTATACAGATTTAGGGAACAATATAAAACAGAAAAAGAAAAAGAGAAAGAGTGTCTGCTAACTTGGAGCAGTAAATGCTATTGGTATGGGAAGAAAGCAACTGTGGATGCCAAGGAAGTTCTTTGAAGACAAGACAGGCTCTGGAGTCTGTCCTGATGAGGTCTTCTGAGATGGAAAAAGGATGAACCACATAATAATATATGGATAAAACAGAAACTCAGTGCTTAAAGCAGCAATAAAAACATACAAATGTGTGAAAAAAGAGCTCTCACCCAAATCTTTCACCTAGGCTGCTGATCTGGACAGGGGGGCTCAGCTACTGCCAAGGCCCAACTTTTACCTCTTTTCAATCTGGCATTGCTTTGCTGCTCAGAGACACCTTTCCACACTTCAATTTCAGGTGATGGAGAGAAGAACTTGTTTTCTTTTCCTGAGCACATGCAAATGTGGTTTGGGGTTTTCTTTTGTGTATGCTGGAGGGGGTAGTTCTGGGCAGTTCTTTCAGTCAATGTAGGTCAAGTTTTAAATAGGTCCCCCATGAAAACTGAACTTTCCACTTTTTCTTACTAAGCATCCAGTGGTAGAATACTTTAGAATAACTGCAAAAAAACAAGACCATGAATCACCTCACAGAGTCTGTCTCAGGATCTGTTCATCTTTGGAATAATTGATACCATGCTGAAAGTTTTCAGGTAGATTCTGAACCTTGAGCATCTCCCTCCTGAGAAATTTTTTTCACCATGAGAGCAATCAAATGCTAGAACAGGTTACTGGGGGAGGTTTTGGGTCCTCCATCTGTACTGATATTCCAAATTTGACTGGATATGATCCTGAGCAATATTTGAACTTAACTTCAAAGTTGGCCCTGTTTTAAACAGGATACTTGATCAGATAACCTCCAGAGGTCTCTTCTAGCCTAAATTATTCTATGAGGCCATGTGACTGAGTGAGATTGGTTATGTGAGCTGGGCACCAGGAAGGATAAAAGAAGAGTAATTTTTCCTGAGTCTGCCATCACTGCATTTATAAGCTGAACTTCACAGGGAATAACTCACTTGGGGGAATATTTGCTGTATACAACTGCATATTATTTTAGAAAATTCTGGAGTATACTCCATGTTTGATGTTTCATTCTGTAATTTCATGGGATTCTGACATTTAGTAGCAGATAATTGAAAAAATCTGAGATGTATTTTATCTTGAAACTGAGAAAGTACTAAGAGCATGTAGCATACATCACAAGGAAATATAAAATATTTATGAGTCATAAATAGTTTTCTATAAATTTTTGCTCTAAAAAATAGAGGAATGTCCTTAGGAAGTTGTGCAGTAACAATATAGTTCATGGTTTCAAAATAGTAGTGGGCTAATTAGTACAAAAAAATGTGTTCCTACTTCTAAATATCACGGTTCTAAACCCCAACCATGCTAGAAATAGCACAAAAAGCATAGAACAGATTTTTCTCAGCAGAATTACATCAGGCATAATAAGTTTACCTAGATTAAATGACTGATAAATGTCAGGATGATGTATGGTGTTACTGATGTAATAAAAAGGATTCAAGCCACTATAAATAAGACTTTTTGCACAAAGACTTTCTTGACTGTGCTTGGAACTATCAAAGGAAGGACTTTTTTTTTCTAGTATGAAAACCATACCAAAAGATTTCCTTATAACTTGTATATTCCCTATGAATCTAGTTGTAGTTATTTAGAGTGGGTATTTTTTAAAAAGAATAACTTCCTCTTTAGATTTGGATTGTGATGATTCACATTTGATAGAGTTATAATTAAATTACCGTACTCAGCTTAACTTCTGGCGAAGTAAATATTACTCTAAAGGGGAAAGTTAGAACATTATGGCAAAGTTTGTAAGCCATCAATGATCTCAGAGGAAGGGCGTTTCTTCCAGTCGTTAACTTAAACAAAAACAACTGAAGACTATACACTGGTCCTGGAGGAGAACAAAACAGGATGAGTTTCGTAAACTGCACTCTAAGTATATTATCATAGAATAACTTCTTTGTGAATGACCTAATCCCATTTTCAGTGTTCGTCTACTGTAGAGAAGTAGGTTTGCCCCCCAAAAAAGATCTGAAGTTATAACAAATCTGAGACTTTATCAAATGCAAAGCTGATTCAGGCCTGTTGCATCCGGATTGACTCTGTGTGTGTCTCTTTACAGCTCTATACCATCAATTCATAGAATCATAGAATGGTAGGAGTTGGAAGGGACCTCTAGAGACCATCATGTCCAACCCCCCTGACAACACAGGGACACCAAGGGCAGGCTACACAGTAACACATCCAGGTGGGTCTTGCACCCCAGGACACCATTGGCCTTCCTGGCCCCAAAGGCACGTTACTGTTCCATGGATAACTTATCGTCCACCAGGACACCAAGGTGCCTCTCCATGGGTCTGCTTTCCAGTGGGTCTACCCCTAACCTGTGCTGGTACATGGTGTTGTTTCTCCCCAGGTGTAGGACTCTACACTTATCCTTGTTGAACCTCATTAGGTTTGACTTTTCCCAGCAATCCAGTCTGTCCAGATCTCGCTGGATGGCAGTACAGACTTCTCATGCATCAGACACTCTTCTCAGTTTAGTATCATCAGCAAACTTACTGAAGGTACACTCTATCCCTTCATCCAGGTAATGGATGAAGATGTTGAATAAGACTGGACCTAGAACTGACCCCTGGGGAATACCTCTACTTACAGTTTGCCAGATGGACTCTGCACCACTGATCACAGCCCTTTGAGTCATGTTGTTCAGCCAGTTCTCAACCCAATCTGCTCTTCTAACCCACACTTTCTGACTTTACTCGCTAGGATCTTATGGGAGACAGTGTTAAAAGCCTTGCTGAAGTCAAGGTAGACAACACCACTGCTCTCCCTGCATCTACCCATTCAGTCACATCATCATAGAAGGCTATCAGATTAGTCAGACATGACTTTCCTTTAGTGAATCCATGTTGACTAAACTTGATACCCTTCTTTTCTTCCATATGTGGAGATATGATCTCTAGAATGTAATGCTCCATGACCTTTCCTGGGATGGAGGTGAGGGTGACTGACCTGTAATTACCAGGGTCTTCCTTCTTGCCTTTTTTGAAGATGGGAGTTACATTGGCTTTCCTCCACTTCTCAGACACCTCACCTGTTCTCCATGATTTTTCAGAAATGATGGAGAGTGGTAGAGTAACAACATCAGCCAGCTCCTTCAGCACTTGTATGTGCAGCCCATCAGGGCCCATGGATTTGTGTGTCATCATTTTATGAAAGTGATTTCTAACTCACTCCTCATCAACCAGTGGAGAGACTTCCTCCTTCTAGGCTTTCACTCATAATTCCAGGGTCAGGGATTCCTGAGGGCTGGTCTTGGCAGTGAAGACTGAAGCAAAGAAGGCATTCAGTAACTCCGCATTCTCTGCAACCTCTGTCACCAGGTCTCCTGCATCATTCATCACTGGGTCCACATTTCCCCTAGTCTTCCTTTTACCATTGAAGTATTTGAAGAAGCCCTTCTTCTCCTTTACTTCCTTTGCCAGAGTTAATTCCAAGAGGGCCTTGTCCTTCCTTGCAGCATCCCTACAAACCCTGACAGCATTCCTATAATTCTCACAAGAGACCAGTCCCTTTTTCCACATGCTATGAACTTCATTTTTCCACTTGAGTTTTTTCAGCAGCTCCTTGCTCATTGATGCTGGTCTCCCACCTCCTCTACCTGATTTTTTACTCAAAGGAATGCACCTGTCTTGATTTTGGAGGAAGTAGTGTTTGAATATCCAACAAGCTCTCTTGGGCCCCCTTACCTTCTAGAGTCTTAGCCCAAGGGTCCTTGAAGACCACAAAGCTAGCCCTCCTGAAGTACAGGATTGCAATCTTACTTATTGCCTTACTTTTAACTTGGATGATATTAAACTCTACTATGTTGAAATTGATTCCTCTTTTTTGCCTCCAAGGACACCCACAGAAAAAAAGAAGAGAAAGACAATGGTTGAACTAGAACCCAGAAGGCATAATTTCAAATTATGTTTTGCCACAGGTTCCCTGTGTGATTACAGACTAGTCAGTTACATAGGGCTTTAACAAGGACAAAAGCAGCTTCTTCACAACCTTTAATATATTTGACAGGGATAGAAACCAAATTAGCATCTGAGACCTTTTTCCTGCCATATTTCATGATGGAGGAACATGAGGAAGATGAGATCTTCCCTTCTCTATGAGATTATTTAGCTAATTTCTCTCTCCATCATTCTCTGTCTTTCCTCCATGCTCTGCACTAACCTCTGGACACCTGTGACAGGTTTCTGATGATCCTGGGAGCAGAAGTGCAAAATGGTGTCCTAACAAATAATATAGATAACTTCAGGTCTCCATCCCTTTCATTGCTCCTTTCAGAAAGTTTTACTGTGAATATTTTCTTCATTTGTAGATTTAGGCAGGACAATCTGGAACAATGGCTCGTGCTTCAGTAACTATGAAGGTCAAAAATTATGTTTGGCTAGGCAGATCATGTTTCTTTAATAAGAATATCTTCCAGGCTTTCAACTGTCCTGGAAAAGGACAGATTTTTAAGCAATTAAAGAGAATAGAAAATTTATCATGTTCTGCCAAAAAATTATAGGACAACTCCTGAAGACAATTTGACATTTCTGGTTTTGTGATCCAACAACCAGGAAGGGACAACTGTTAATAAAAAAAAAAAAGTTTTTATATGAAGTTCTTGCTTGAAGCATCCATTCAGAAAGATAATTGGTGATTGCTAGTATGAATGTCCAGTTCAAAAAAACCCTTGTTCTGAAGAGACGTGTTTTTTGAAAATCAAATCTCTTTAAGGAATATTGAAAGGAACACCCACCACTGAAGAAAATAAATAGTAAATCATGTAAAAATCCACCCCTGTTCTATGGAACCACTGAGGTCCACATGTTCATCAGCTGTATAGCAGTGTTCTTATTAAGAGTAAAAGCATCTAGTGGGTTTTTCCTGCATCTTACGCAGATTTCTGTGTTTGCAAAGACAGAGTGGTCTGAAGAGCAACAGAGTGCCAAAGACATGACCAGATTAAGTGCTAAGAGCATAATTAGAAGCCAAAAATTAGGAGTGTTAGTTTTTCTTTTGTTTTTCTTTTTTTTTTTTTTTTTTTTAATCTTAATGTGGTCTGAGATGTTTACTGTATTTGGTCCTTGGAAATAGATGTGCCTTTGAAAACAGCATAAGTGATCAAGATAGCAGCAGCATGAAGACACAGGTAACACTGCAGCTGAACATGACCTGTGTGTGGACAAATGTCTGTCTGAGCTAGAGTATTTTCCCCAGTGACTGTTATTTCTGAAGTTGCTCTTCCTGCACAACTGAAAGAATACGCTAGATTGTTCTAGAAAAAAGTAAATAGCAAGCCATAGCAGAGCAATTTACTCTTACTATTTTATTCCTTGATTTCCGCGTTAACATCTCATGCATCCATCCATTTTTATGTGCCAAACAAGAAATGTAAAGCAGAAAAAGTTATTTATTTCCCTTTGATGTAGTTCAATAAATTAAGGCTTTGAAAAGTGCCCTAGAGTTGCTATTAACATGGACTTTTAAATGTAGCTTGTAGTAAGTATTTTTTGATAAGAATAATCAGACTGAAGTATTTACATTGGACACTGGCCTTTTTACTTTGTGATTTAGAGAATTAAAGAGATTAAATTTTAATTCCTGTTAAAAGTTCTTGTGGTAGCAGTTTCTATCGAGAAAACACATAGCTCAAAGTTTTAAAGACTAGCATTTGTTTCAGGTCTCAGAATTTCTATTTTTTCTTTTAACTACTTTGTTAGTGATCTAATGGGACCTGCTCTGAGTAGGAAGTTGGACATGATGGCCTCAAAGGGATCCAAAGCAGTGAAAAATTATTATGGGAACAATGACAGTGACCTCACAGAGTAATTGTGGTGCATATGTGAACATAAACTGCCAGTGAAAGAGAATGATATCTTCTTTCTTTCATTTACAGCTTGATTTAAGTGCTAGAAGCAGATACTAATAATTAGTTATTCTCTGTGATGTACACCTTTGTAAAATGTACACTGAAATGTACATATAAATACACGTGCAGTTGTGCTCAATGTGTGTGTCTGTATAGAAAGATATAAACACTTTATATTTAAGACTAAAAATTACATTGCCACCAAAAAAGGCATTTATGTTAGAAAGTGATACATTGAGTTGCATGAAAACCTAGATGTGTACAGATGAAAAAGCAAAGACATCACTTTTGACAATGAGAAAATAGCACTACCAGTTGAAGTCTGCATCCTTTAAGTTGGAACTGGACATGGGAAGTTAACAGAATTAATATAATAATTCTGTGTCTACATAACCACATTCAGTGATGGTTACAAAATCTTGGAAAGAGCCCATGATGAATTGTTCTGATATTTAACAAGATGTCAAACCAAATCATAACTTTGGTCAAAATAGAAGTATTTCAAGTTCTCAGGTAACCCATACAGGTTCCTCCTACCCCCTCCCCCCCAACACTTCCTCCTTTCCCGACAAAATAAATAAATAAATAAATAGGCTGATTTGTATCTTGGTGCAAAGTCATTACCCCTTAAATTCCCTATTCAGTACAGCTAGATTTTGGCCAAGACGGATGCTCTTGCCCAAGAAGCTTATTTCTTCAGTTTCTTTGTCTTCTTTCAAGCCAACTGCACATTTACAAAACAGAAGAGGCATCTGCTGAGTAAAGATTTTTTTCCAACTAATAAACCAGTTGACAGCAGGTTCAGAATATTAGAGGCAAAGATGCAGCACTGAACTAAGGGAAATAAGTATCTTTGTGCATCAGATGAAAAAGAAAGCTATTGTCCTGATCACAAGCTTTGATAAAGTATATCTACTTCAGTTTAACTGCTACTTGTTGCAAGTGGCAAGTAATACTCTACCAGCCTACTCCAAGAACACTCAGAAGCAGTATGCATGTATGCTAGCATATAGCTACTTAAGAAGAACCACATGGCACATCTGCTATGCTTGATATCAAATCACAGAAAGCTTGATGAGTGTAATGAGCAACAAGAAAAAAGAATTAGAAGTTCTTCAAATTGCCCTAGACACATATTCCAAACATTGAAATACATTGCCATGCAGTGTTAAAAAAAAAAGACTTACACAATTTATATACAAATGAAAGAGCTTTATAGCCTTTTTATTCTTTTAATGGAAGTTTGTATGTTTATGTGAAGAGATGAATGATGAGAGAAGCTGGAGAAGAGGAGCAGAATGCCAGATACACCACCAGACTAAGGACTGGGAGCATAGCCATAAAAAAACCACCCCAGGAGACAGATATGGATATGCTTTTCTTTGGTTCTGTTAAAGGGACTTGAAGCTGTGAGCAAATAAACTGTCTGCTCTTGAATTCTTGATATAAGGGAAATGGAATTTTGTATGTCTTTTGCAAATAAACTGAAGAGCATCTATTACCAGTTTCTCATACTAGCCACAGCTGGCCCTGGCCTACATTTTGGATAATCTCTTGGGTCAGCAACAATTCACATCAAAAAGTTAAAACATAAAAGCTTAATGCTGTGTCCTCTCTGAAGTGTTAGAACTTTATTAATGTAGGTTTCTAACTTGTTTCTAGCCTGCCATAAGTGATTTTGGTCATTTTTAAAGTACTATTTTTTTTTGCATTCATCAAATTATACCCCAAAATATGAATGGCATATCTGACAACTGGTAGAGACAGAAGAACTTCAATGAAGTTTTATGGAATTATTATAATCATTTCAATCAGACACTGTTATTAACCATGGTACTGAGACTTTTTCCCCTTTTAACACTGAGTATAAAGATACAAATGTTCACAACAGCTTAGAATAGGAGATATTTGCTGCAACTATTAAACTGGTTTTCTCTTTTTTCTCTACTAAAGTTGTATGTTATTAAGTTACCTTAACACTCTTGTGAGTAAGCCTTTTCATCCACCTGCTACAAGTTCCTGCTAAGTGACCATGTCAGCAACAATCAGACCCAAGGTCAGCCATGCAAAGGGGGGAAGAGTGGGTGGTGGTGTTCACATCAAAACAGCTGTATATGATTTTATCTTGGCAGAATTTGCTTTTACCAGTGTAATTCCTGTCATGAAATATGAGTTCAGCTTAAGTACTTAATAAGAGCACTGGTGTTCTAAAATGCATTGAAATAGCAGAAATGGGAAACACTGTGCAAGCTGATGCTGCTTGAAAAAAAAAAAGACCTCACAGAGTAACTTTCAGCAGACAAGTTCAGTTCATGAAGAAATACATAGAACAAGACCTTTGTTGAGGCAACTGTTTGGTAAAGGAGCCTTTACCACAGTAGTAACGCTGACAAAAAATACTTACATAGGGACACAGAATTATATTTCAAGTATGCATTTCAGCTGTAGTTTTCCTAAAAACCTTTGGATGTATGGAGGACATTTCTGGGTTTTGTGTGTGTTTGGAGGATAATGTCCTGTACATTTTCTCAAAAGATAAGGGCACCAGAAGTGATGGAATGTCTTTGTCAAATTCAAACCGAAAACCAAAAAATATCACAAGCTGTTATTTGCTCAGAAAACATTATTTGTTTTTAACAAAATATTGAACTAATTATGATTTTTTTAAATACAAAAACTTCAACTGACATTTAAAATAATCCAAATGCAATGTTGTGGCTTTTTTAGTTTTTAAATGTCAAGATTTTTGTCTTTTTCTTCTTACTTACTTAAAAAAAAAAAAAAAAAAAAATCACCCTATGGATGGAAAGGTATTAAGAACAGTTTATCCTTTTATCCCTTTCCTTAACTTTCCTTAACTTTCAGAATTATAATGAAACAGTCATTTTGAGACCAGGCAGTGTCTTCTATTTTATTAATTTTCTGCAAACCATTCTTGATGAAAAGAACTTTATATAATTTATGAATGTTGAATTTACACTACTGCTCTAATGAGAAACAAATGAGAAAAGATATCTCTGGAAGAGTTCACATTGAACATTTATTTATATTAAATTTTGAGATTGGATTTGGGACAGTGGTAAAATGAAGTCATATGTGAATTATATTCTTATGTATATATATGGATTTATGGAAACGGAAATCCATATTTGAGTCATTTAGAGAAAATGTGTGGCAAAGAGCAAGAGCTCTTCTGTGTTTCATTTACACAGAAATATAAAAAGTGGGATAACATCAGTGAAGATTCTTTTACTAAAGGAGTGTTAAGCTGCTAATCACTAAATATTCACTGAACTCACTTCTTAGTTGCTCTTGTGGACTTCTGAGTACAATAACATCAAACAAGTGGCTGTTCCATCGGCCATTAACTCAGAATTGCTGGATGATTTGATTTGTTTCTTGAAATTCTGAGGGGGAAAACTCAAATTCATATGGAAAAATCTAAGCATTAGCATTTTAGAGTTTTTTTGTTGTTTGGTTGGTTTTTTTTTAGTTAATTTACCTTTCAGAAAAACATTTCAAGTCTATCCAGTTTGTGTTACAAAGCAGGGTGGAGATTCTGTTGGTTTTTTTTTTTAACAGCAAAATATTTTTGTAATTGATCTGACTGTATGAAAATATGCAGACAGCAGCAAAAAGATAGATACCTTTAGAAAATTTCCCCAGAACACTGTGAGTTGCCACTGACTTTCCTAAATTACAAATGGAGATTTGAACTACATTTCCGTAAGACTGCAAGGTTTTATTCAGAAATGAGAGGTACCATTCCCAACTTCAGTACCATAATGTTCTTCCCATTTAGTGCTATATCCATTGCTGTTTTGCTTATCTGTTGTTATATGAAAGCATTATCCAGTTTTGCCTAGTTTGCCACAGGGTTCTTGTTGCAAGAGATGGGGTTGCCCATCATCCTTCAAATATGTGGAAAAGAAGGTTTTCAGCATATTGGGAGGACTATATTTCTAACAGGAGTTTTCCCCCATGTCACATAACCAGGAGAAAGAATATTTTTAAATAGACCCTCTTAATGTGATTTAATACACTTCTTCTTAATCAGGAGGAGCAGACAGACAAAATTTTTAGTAATTATTTTGTTTCAGCAGTTTATCCATTTGAGCCAGAGAAAATAATTTTAATTAATTTAGAGATAGCTACCTAAAATGTCTGTGGCAAGAAAGGAAAAAGAAATGATAGTGGGAAATGCAACAGGAGAAAGATTCTCAGGAGTCAAGAGGATGTCCAAGCCACAAATACATTCCAGTAGATCACTAATGAGTGAACATGTCTCATGTCTTACCGCCTGCTATAATCACTCATTTGATTTAAACAACATTTGGTTCCAATGTGTGTTTCATTTCCAGAAGGCGGGTAAAAATCTAGCTGAAAACCATACTCAGTGTTGTCTTTTCTGTTTTGATTAATTTCTAGGCAGGATGACTGTGGTTTGGGTTGCTTTGAGCACTGGCATGAAGAGTTTCCACAGTTTGGCTCGGAGTCACTATGACCAAACTTTGTGGCAGCTAGATTCTTTGTTAAAACCTGGTTGAAACTCACAATTTGATTTCCACAGGAAACGCTAACATTTGGGGAGGGGGTGGAAAAGGGCAAGTTCCAATTAAAATTGAAAACTATCATTTTCTGAACTCTCTGTAGAGGGAGGTTCCAGGGGGTAAAAACTGCTTCAGGAAGAATGAACTGCTGGAGATTGATTCTGAGCAACAAGCTGGGTGGCCCTTGGAAATTGAGGACCATGAGATCATCTAATTTCAGAAAATCAAAGATAGTCTGAAACATTCAATGTGTTGAGAAGAAAGCCCAGAATCCCCTCACACCAGTAAGGCCCTGTGGAATTTCCAAATGCATGGTAGGAGGACTGGGAAAATTAAAAGTGAAAGTCTCAGGTCTTTTAAAAAGATTCAAATTTAGTAGTGTCAGGCCTGCCCAGAGTTTGTTTCCTGACTCATAGCACAGAATGACTGAACTGCAGATCCTGGACTTTGAGATTGCTAAATATTCTGCTACACAGAAACAAGAATGCAACTTGCTTCAGTCACCATGGAAGTTCAGTGCAGGGAGATAGTGTGTTGCAAACAAAATATTTGCAAAGACCTTATTTTCAACTCTGAAGTATCAGCCAAAACAGACTCACTCCATTGTTGATGTAAATTGGCTGCTTTCAAGCATATTAAGGACCCTATTCAGTAGAATTTGCATTACTCTGCATGAGATGTCATTTGAAACTCTTTTGTACTGTAGGAATGAGTCCAGGGAGCACAAAACATAAATGTGCAATCTTGCCCATAGAAAGAATGAAATTTTCAAAAATAATTTATCTAGAAAACAAGTACCTTCAGTTTCACAGAAGAAAAATGCCACTCCCTTTGTCCTTCCAGAAGCATTCCCAAACTCCATTTTTCAAACTTTAATTTGAAAAGTGTTATTAAATTCTGAATTGGTTGCTTATCTCCTTTCCAGAGAAGTAACCAAGGAATACTGCAGTAAATATAAAAGGATAGTAGAGTCAAAGAAAAACTCTTATCTCTTGGCTTCTCTCAGTGAAACAATTGAGTCAACTAGTCTAAAACTGAGTTTGTTTACTTGCCACCCTGTGAATAGCAGTTGAAATACATATAAATTAGACAGAATAAGTTCTAATCCCAAGGTATCACACAGTAGATAGCAATTACTTTGATTTTAACATAGGTCAGTATGGAAGTAGACCCACTGAAGAGGAAAAGGTCAGTTCTTGACAAATAGCAATTTTACTAGCGCTGTGTCTACAGCAGTAAATGGTCTCCATTTCCATTCAGTTTTCTTTCATACTTATTCCTCTTTCAGCTATGAAATAGTTCCTTGTTCAGAAAATTATGGATTGGCTTAGCTTTCCAAGCTACTGTTTTTCACATTTGGTGGTGGTGCAGTGAATGCAGATGAACTTCCTCACTGTGGATTGACTTGCAATATTTTCACAGCAACTGACATTATTTGGGGATATTGTTTATGCTAGTCCTATTAGTTTTAAGTCATTCTTAGCCTTGGTACCAAGGTTGCTACATGCTGTGATTGTGCACCCCTATCACCAGATAAGTCTTCTCTTGGAGAGAATAAACAAGGCAACCACTCAGTGATTCTGTTCATATAACTCAGAAAAGTGTCTTCCTGTTGAGAACAATGGGCCTCATTCTTCTCTTCATTATACAATCCTTTGCTGGGCCAACACCACTGAAAAGCTGTTACACCACCACAAAACTTGTCCTGTACATAGAAGCAGTCCTGGAAAATCCTGGAAATACTACTGAGAGGTTTCTTCTTTGAAAACAAAACAAAAAAAACCCCCAACATTTAACTCTTCTTAGGATTCTGGTCTTATCATATTTCATCTTGTCGTTTGAACTGCAGAGACATGGAAAAATAGTTACAGGTCTTGACTTTTTTTTCTCTAGGATAAATTCAGCAAAGTGGATTCAGGTTTCTTGTTTTGAAGTCATATCTAGTCTTGAAACACGCATTCCCTTACACTTTCACAATACTGCTGTATCTAATCCACCTCTAAAAACAATGATGATATATCCTTGATTATATCCTCATGAAACAGAAAAAGTCTTAATTCTATACATAATATGTAGTTTAGACTACATATCTAACTTCAGTACTTTCAAGAAGATAAATAGATATTGTAATGGTATTTAGCTGCAATATTTCTGAAATTTTGAAGTGTCGAAGTTTGTGAGGAACAATCTCCAAACAAGTGAAAAATATAGGTGTATCTATAGAGATGTGTGCATGTGCACACATTTATGCCTATGCACATATATATGTGCAGAATTTGTACTCTGTTCCAATATGGAATGAGAAGAGTCTCCAATATTTGGCTTAAAAATCCTTGTAACACATGGATCTTATTAAACCTCAATCTAACTGTGCCTGAGCAAACAAAAGTGGTTCCACATGGCTGATAAAAAGCCTGATCAAGAATAGGGAAAAAAAACCTGTTTCTACTTGCCTTACTGCCTCCGGAAATCTGCAGATCGAAGATGGAATTATTTTGCCTCTATTGCAATGTGTGTAATCACTCAAGTCTGACCATATCTCCATTCAAATGAGAGGAAAAGTGTCAGATGTATTGAGTCAAACAAAGCCCAGTGATTCCACATTGAAACCTAATGAGAGCAATAGCTATACACACAAGTCTGAAAGCTATCTTTCCATTGTATCTTGCAATCTATATTCTTCCCATAACACTGTGAGAGTAAAGAATTTGGAAGATAAATTGAGAATTATGATTAGATATCTTTGTTTACAGGAGTAAGCTTCAAATACTACATTTACTTATTATTTTATGCTAATTATAATAAATACATATAATAAATATTTTATATAATCCTTCTTAAAATTACATAATACTTCTTATAAGGAAGAGAATTTGTAAAATAATTTACAAGTTCTGCTGGAACATAAAGGGACACCTGTTTGCCAGCAAAAAGCACACTGTACAACAGCCTGAACAGTATTAATCCCTTCATTGGATTCAGTTATTGTTGCATACCCAGTATATCGCCTCTTCCTGACAAGGTACTGCAGCACTGCAGCTTACTGTGCCATGTATTATAGAAAATAGCTGATGCCTAATCAGCTTCTCACATTATAGAACTGATAATATGTGATCAAATATTTCTAAACTTAGATTGTTATAAATAGGGAGTCACAAGGACAATCTAATAGAGCTATGCAGTATAGGCAAGCTTGTAAGAGACATTCTTATTAAATGAGCCCCTGGAAATAAAGCAAGAAGGGTAGAAGATAGTAATATAATTACTCATCTCAAATGGTACTCTACTTTCTGGAAAATGCCATTGATATTAATGGACATATTTATGAAATTAGATACTCTCTAGTAAGATTGAAGTTACAGGTACATACTGATTCAAAAATAATAGAATCATGATGAAGAATCAGGGCAACCTTTCAAATCAAGCAGCTGTTTTTGGTTTTTTACCTACTGGAAAAGAGATAGAGGTGAAGGAAGCAAACAAGCGAATGGGCAAATTGGGTGGGTTGTGCAGTACAACTCTATAACACATTCTTGGTCTTCTGTCTCCAGCTTTTCGTCTCTTTCTTAGCTCCTCTTTCACCTCTTCATCACCAGTGAGTGCCTGTTCAGGTCTTCCCTCCTGTTTACCTGGAATTGCTTCTTTTCTCCTTCTGAGGACTTTCTCTTTCCCAATACTCAGTAAGCTTATAATTGATCTAGCATTTAGTTCATCATGTTTCAGAGAAGCCTACAGATAATAAGAAGCAGATAATGAGGTGAAAACCAGTACAGAGACAGATTAGTGGGGTTTTGCCTGGTTGTTTGGTTTTGCTCTTGATTTACCTGCTTCTACATTGTTCTTTCCTAAAAGCCCAGAGTCAGCATGGAAAGAGCCAAGTGAGCTATGAATAGATCCTTGTAAGAGTCCTCAGGTATTTGCTGAGGGAAAAAGCAGAGGGGCTGAAGAGAGGAACGTTACACAGGATATACATCTGTCCTGGAAGTGCTGAAATCCTGTTCAAATGAAACTCCTTACATTACAGGCACGCGAAGTACTAGCCTCCTCAGTGCAATTTAATCAGATACAAAACAATAAATGGAAGAATCTGTCCCTATATTCCATTCTATAAGAAGAGTGCATATTACCCTCAGGATGCTGTATAGGAACTAAATGAAACTATAACTAAATTAAACTGAATAACTAAACTATATAACTAAATGAAAGAGAAAAAACTTCTCGTAAATGCCTTGTTCACAAAAGATGGGTTGATACTAATAACTATATG
>JANIJG010005503.1:0-14346 GCA_024611175.1 Megaceryle torquata
CGCCCCCCCGGGGGGGGGCCCCGGACGGGGGGGGGGGGGGGGGGGGGGCTGGGGAGGGGGGGCAGACCCTGCACGGAGCGGGGCGGGCAGTGGGCAGCGGGCAGCGGGCAGGCGGGAGCAGGGCCCGGGGCCCGGGCAGGCGGGAGCTGCCGGAGCTTTACGTGGACAGGTGCAAGGAGACGCAGGAGGGAAGAAGGAGAAAGGGCGTTACCTGAGGGTTAGACCTGCCCAGACACACATGAAAGAAAAAACCCAAAGATCTGACAGTTTTGCTCCCTGTTTCTAAAACGCTAATAAAATGTACATGCATTACCCTTCCCTTTTATCACTTCAGCTACAAGGAGGGGAATTTCTAAAGAAATTGGCATAGTCAGGGAGGTGTTTTCCCCTCTGCAAATTCTCCCTTGCATTTAATTCATCATTAATGTGACATGGAACTGATCTATAGCGTTTGGGTATTGACACAATGTCTTAAAAGCATAAATGGGCAGGCCCCTGGTTCAGGATAAATATTTCCAAAACCTGCAAAGAAGAAGAAAGACTGAGAGATGGCTCATCTAACCCATCTTGGCTGGAACACATCTCCTATGAGGATAGGCTGAGAGAGTCAGGGTTGTTCAGTCTGGAGAAGGATCTTGGGAGACATTATAGTAGCCTTCCAGTATCGGAAGGTGGCCTGCAAGAAAGCTGGGGAGGGACTTCTTACAAGGGCAGGCTTGTAGTGATAGGATGAGGGGTAATGGCTTTAAACTGGAAGAGGGGAGATTTAGATTAGAAATTAGGAAGAAGTTATTCATTATGAGGGTGGTGAGACACTGGAACAGGTTGCCCAGGGAAGCTGTGGATGCTCCATCACTGGATGTGCTCAAGACCCAGTTGGATGGGACTTTGAGCAACCTGGTCTAATGGGAGGTGTCCCTGCCATGGCATGGGTATTAGAACTAGAAGATCTTTAATGTCCCTTCCAACCCAATCCATTCTATGACTATGATTCTGTCTTCTCTGGGGTTTTCCATTGGGCCCATAAGCAAAGTCTGTGATCAGCACAAATTAGCAATTATATCCTCTACGGAAAGATCTCTGTTGTCTTTCTAGAGTGTTTTGAATCAGTTTAGGACTGTGCTGTCCTGTTCCAGATGAGCAGATGCATTTTTTTCATCCCCAGAGTGTGGTGGTTCACACATGCAAATGCACTGAACACATGTTCATTATTAGCAAAGGCAAAGCAATGGTATATTAAAACTAAAAGCTTGACTTTTGCCTTCTTTGCTGCTTTTCTTGTCACGTCTAATGACTTTTAAGGCTCAAACTACATGACTTATCTTAGAATTCAAGATACACAATGCCATTCCTCGCCCATGTTAAAATATGGTATTGGAGTATAAAATGCAAAGATCTCTCATAGTTAATTCTTTCAAAAGTTTGCAAGAATCACTTGGCAGTTTAAGGTTTCATTTAAACAAAAAAGTTGCAGAGAATCATGAAAGATTAGTTCTCCTGTCTTGCTCTGCTGTCTTTTCAGTCACAGTCTAAACCCGAGAGATCAAATGGATTTGACTGCTTAGCTTTATTTGCTATGGAGAGTATAGGGCTAATTAATTGGCAGGTGCTTTAAAGCAGGTAATGCTACACCTTTTCATCATTGCAGTCCTAAGTACTGCCCCTGTGTGCACCTGAATTATAAAAAGGCTGCTTTAAAGCAAGTGATTTACTGTGGAGGGATTTAAAACTGAAAAAAAATAACACTAAATACAATGATCAGATAAATCACCTCAGAAGAGAGCACAGGCAGACCTGCTCTGAAGGCAGTTACAGATAGATGTTATATTATTTTACCTTTCAGATAACAGGAGCCTGTCATGTGGTGGGACCCAAAAATCCACCATAATCGAGATTTCAAAGCACATCTGTGTAAACATTATCACATCAGTGTAAAACATCAACCAATGAGCTTTCTCTTTGAACCAAATCTACTTAATTGCAGTGCTAAATCAAAGAAATAGATCAAAGTTGAATAATCTATATGGCACCTATTTCTCAAATAGCCTGTACACTGATTACTCGAATATACCTAAAATGTTTGAAACATGGATCAGGTATTTTTGTTGCCATAACTGGCAGGTCAAGATGAAACTGTTCATCACAACTGTTGAGTTGCAGAACATGCACTAGGATGGTACAGCTAAATGGAGGAGGTATATTTTTCCAAGACTGAAGATGCTCCAGCACAGTACAGAAAATGTTGCTGGGTTCAAGCAGTACTGTCCAAGTCCTACAAACAGTAGAAGGCTCTTCTGGTGAGATGGCACCACTGTGCCCTGTAGAGAGGGGTTGTTTGTTTTTTTTAAATCCTCAGCCATTACATACTGGAAGACCTTTATAGCTAAATCTTTCCTGTAATATAATGAAAACATTTAAAGTAGAGTGGAATATATAACATCGGTCTTTTCCGAGTGGAGTCTTTAATGTCTGGGCACTAAACCGGTTATTCTGTTTTATAAAGTACCAGAAAAGAAACAAAAAGATAAGAGTATTTTTGGTGTTTGCACTAGTCATGTGACAGGAAAAGATAACATTAAAGATTTTTTTTTTGCACCTTCTGAGACTATACCATGGGAAGTTAAATAATTTTTAAGTGTGTTTTTACAAGAGTACATAATTCAACTGAAAGTATACAGTACAATCTAATCAACTCTACATATACTTCCTAGAGACCGCACTTTCAGCGTCATTGAACAAATACATATGTGGTTGAGTCTTTATTTCCATACCAAGTAGTTAAGGCTTCAATAAACAATATAATTACTCTATATTTCCTAAGAAAAGCATATTGTCATAAGCAAAACCAAGGCAGTGGAGAAAACAATGGCGATGGACTGAAATCTTTGATAGTCTCTAGAGAGATATCTATATATCTATCAGATTGGTTAAAAAAAAAAAGGAAAAAAAAATGCTGTTAGCTGTAAAACTATATGTCCTGCAATTTACTGCATCTTTATTTTGAACTCCTTTACAACAGTGATGTGCCAACCATAAAATTTGAATTATATGATAAAATATTGTCTAGGAGAATGAAGGGAGGGTTCATGAATAAATGAGGAAGCAAACATGAGGTGAAACAAAAACCAGAACATAAAGCAGTATGTCCAGCTGGAGTTACATGTGTATTTTGGTCAGTTACAGATTCTTCCTAGATTTGGACAAGAAAACATGGCTGGCTGCTTTCAACAAGATGAGCAGAACATGCAGAAGTTACAGTGAGAGCCCTTCAGAGCACTCAGCAAGCCTGAGTAAAATCAGGTGTATTCTTGTGCAGGACTTACTAGGAAGAACAGAATTATTTTGAAGACTCCATGTACAAATCAGGTCATAATCTGATGATCTAAAGTCTTCTAAATGCAATACATATGGACTTTAAAAGCATTCAGAATTTTAATCTCCTGAAACGATACTGTTACAGGTATGTATACATCTATACATACATGTATATATAAATATCTACTTATTTATAAAAAATCAGATATGGGAAAAGTAATGCTGAAAAAAAAAATCCCTATGGAAAGGAAGTTCTGCATTTCTGGCACTTTGACTTTTTGTTTTATTTCTTTAAATGGAAACATAAATTCTTAGGACTTTTTAAGATTCATTATTTTATTGTCCATGTTTTTGTGGATACACGTGAATACATCCTGTATAAGCAGAACTGGACAGGGAAGCTAGGTAGTGAGCACACATTTTCATCCAGTTCCATACAGTAAGAATGGGCCTTTTCCACATACATCAACATTCAAATGCCTCATTTGTTAGCTTTTGTATTAGTTCTGTAAGTGAATCATTGGACAAAAGAACACCTTGATTTATTTGAATTATGTGGTTTCTGAATCTGTGCACATAAAATAGTCAGACAGCTTACAGCTTTTGACTTGCTGCACGTATAAATTGCTTTCTTGTTTCGAAGCAAACACCTCACCAGGGAAGTTCTGACAAACATACCCAGGTGTAAATAGCTACAGATGTGTACTGGATTTTTTGAAGTGAAAAAAAGATTTGCCTAAAGGTGTTATTGAAAAGTGATGTAAATGTGTCTAACCAAATTCAGGGAAACAACGTGAACAGGGAAATAGGGTTCATGTCTCTTCTTGGGAAGAGTGTATTTATAGGAAGAAGAAAAAGACTGAGACTGCATGTGCCCATTGCAAAAAATATGCCACACTGCAAAAAAGTCAGTGTGCTGTGACTTGAAATGTTTGTGTGTGGTTTATGAAGTTTTAAGGTAATGTAGATAGTGATGCGGGTTGTGCCATGGAGAATGCCCTAACATGAAATGCCTGACAAAGCCTATCACCCATCAGCATGGGGCAGGGACAAAAGAACATGCTCATCTTTAACTAGTGCTTGGTTATGCTAAGGAGGCTGCCTGCAGCCAAAGGTATTTATCAGAGGAGAGGTTGCTGACATCAAAAGTATATGTGGTTTCCTGATGAGAAGTCATTATAATACAAAGAGTATAGAATCATAGGATCATGAAGGTTGGAAAAGACCATCTACCTAACATTATCATGAACACTAAACCATATCCTGAAATGCCACATCTACGGTCTTTGAACACCTCCAGGTATGGCAACTCCACCGACTCCCTGGGCAGTCTGCTCCAATGCTTCACCAGTCTTTCAGTATAGAAATTTTTCCTAATGTCTAGTCTAACCGCCCCCAGTGCAACTTAAGCCCATTAATTCTCATCCTATTTCTAGTTGCTTGGAAGACCAACACCCACCTCACTATAACGTCCTTTCAGGCAGTTGCAGAGAACAATAAGGTGTCCCCTCAGCCTCCTCTTCTCCAGACTAAACAATCCCAGTTCCCTCATTGGCGCCTCAGAAGACCTGTGCTCTAGACTTTTCACCAGCTTTTCAGCCCTTTGTATAAAAGGGTAGGAGATACTGTAGTCTGGGGTCACTTTGAAATGAACAGCACATACACTTGAAATAGCAGCCAGGAGAATCCCTCTTTTCTGTGAACCTGAGGTGCAGACAGGTATTGGAGGGAGAGTTCAGATGGACCTGGGTCAGAAGTTTCTGGCCTACTAGTATTTAGGGAATTAAGTATTTAAATTGGGTCCCAATGCAACAACTGAGGTAAGCAACTAAACGGAAGAAATGTTATCTAGATCGGTCTAAGAATGGTAAAGGACAGCATTACTCTCTGCTGACAAGTTGTTTAACTCCTTGTTTCACATGTCATTTCTACAAACTGTTTCTTGTGGGACTAGCTTCCATCAATGGACACTTTACATAGCATAGTTCAAAAAATTATGAAACAGTCCACCAGACTATATTTCAGCTTTCAAGATGTTTAAAATCAAAGATTTAATATGCCAAATGTTAGTATTACAGACAGTGCTGTTTAATTACAGTTTATCTGAAACAATCCTCATGCTTTTAGTTTCAGCTGCACATCGAGTATGCACCAAGATTTTTCAATGCTTTGGAAACAGGTTGGGATATTACCCCAATTTTGCAGGGTTTATGGGAGTTACCCTGACCCATTAGATCTTCTTTCTAATAAGGATAACTAGGGCCACAAGATGCTTTTAATAAAACCTTGGCACTGTTTTACCGAGTAAACAACTGTGATCCAACAGCCACCTCCAGCCTTCAGGGTGAGGAGGCAAACAAGGTGTGGTTGGAAGCTCTTCCTTTTCCAAAGCAAGTGTTTCCAGGTTTGTGCAAAGACACACTGTTGGGTTGTGGGGGCACACTCCTTTGGGACCAAGGCTACAGAAACAGCAGGTTTGGCTCTGTAGTGGAGCCCGTTACTGGGCACAGACAGCACATGGTCTGCATGCCAAACCGCGGATGAGGCCCGCGCATGACCTCTGTCCCCAGTCATGGCGGTTTACCCACATCACCCTTCCCAGGCACTTTGGCTTAAACCGCCCGGGCTCGGGTTCAGGTTCAGGTCCGTGTCCCTTCATCCACAAACGGTCAGTCTACCGTGTTTCTCCACTAACTTGGCCACAGGCCGCCGGCCCCTCCGCCTGCTGCTGCCTGTGCCGAGATCCGGGCGTAGCCCATGGCCGCCCTTCGAGCAGATCCGCGGGGGCGCCGCCTTCCGCAACCATGGCGGGAACCGTCGCCTCCAGCCTCGCCAGCAAAGTGCGAGAAGAGGCGGGAAAACGGAGAGGACAGCCGGCCAGGGTGCAGAGCCGCGGCAGTAGCGTCCCGCAGGGGCAGGTGGCGCGGGGCGGGGACTGGAGAGCGCCTCTCTCTTCCCCACCCCTCGCCGCTTCTCGCGAGGCTTCTGCCGGCAGCCCTCGGGGGCTTCGTCCGCCGGTAGCTGGGGCGGAGCGGCGGCCATGGCCGCTCTGCGCACCCTTCTGCGTTGGCGCCGCCGCTTGGGCCCCACGACCGGCGCTCAGCCAGCGCGGCGGCTCTGGGCCGGCGGCGGCGCAGGGGCGGCGGGGCTGCGGCGGTGGCGGCGGGAGCTGGGCTGGGCAGCGGGGGTGACTCTCGCTGGGTACGTGGGGTACCGGCTGTCCGAGCGGCAGCGGGAGCCCTCCCGGGAGCCGGCAGCCGCGGAGCCGGGCGGGCCGCGGGCGCTGCTTCCCATCCCCGTGGCGGCCGCTGCCAAGGAGACGGTAGGTGCGTGCGTGCCGCGCCCCTCCCGCTAACGGCCCGGCGGCCTCTCGCCTCCTCACCGCGGCCTCGCTCTGCGCCACGCTCGGCGGGGCGGCTCTGCGTGCCGGGGGCCCAGCCGAGCACTTCCCGCTGCCTAGGGAACGGCCTGGACCCAGCGGGGATGGGGGAACGTCTCTGCAAGGCGGGGGGTGGCGGCGGCGGAGCCGCTACCGGGGCTGCCGCGCAGAGGTGACCCTGTGTGGATCGGGCCCCCGGGCTGAGAGGCGAGGCAGCCGGGCGGGCGGGTCCCCAGGGGGACGAGGGCAGAGGCAGAAGCTCGTCACCCGTCCTCCATCGGGAGAGTAGAGCTGTCACTGAAGCGTCGTGCTAGGTAGCGGGCATCGGCACGCCTTTGCTCTGCCTCCTGCTCTGGAGCTGTCCGAATCAAAGCTTTCTTTTTCTTTACATAGAAAATACTATTTTTCAATGGAACCACTACTGGTGGTGCAAAACCCATGTTCATCTTCTTTATATTTAGGACAATTATCTTCTTAATATTAGATTCTCTGTAGCAAAAGGCTTTTGCAGAGCTTCCTAAGAAGTGCTATCAGAGCGCTTAGTGCCGATCGGGAGTACTTCAGTTGGGCTAATTCGGCGAACGTCAGTTGACTAGCCATGGGTAATAGAAGCAGTTGAGGTTAATCTGGAAAATTATGTTTTCTGTGATAGGGAGAAACTCCTGCACAATGTCATATGTAACACATGGTAACAATAGGGTTTTTTTTCATTAAAAGACTAGGTATTTTTAAACATGTCAGCAGTGGTTAGGAAGTTTGTCAGTGTGGTATATAAGACTGGAAATCAGTAGTGCAAATGGCCTGCTTTCTGTAGATCAAGTTTATCTTTCAGTATGGTTGGGTAGAGGATCTACGTTTTTGAAATGGAGGCCTTGGGCTTAAGTATGAATGTTGTTAGCTCTTTACCCTGATTTGTTAGTCGAAAGGCAGATTCTGTTGGCAGCATCCTTTATGAAAGGAAATTGAGACAAATATTTTTGTTCATTCATATACTTTTTGCCTGGAGTGTACTACTGTGGCACAGAGGACCAAAGACAAACTCTGTTTTCCATACTGTTCTCATTTGACAGAACTTTACATTGGTTTACTTAGCTGGTCTTAATTTTCAGTCTTTCAAGGGCAGTATGGCTGCTGCACCCTTGAAAAGCCAATAAATTTAGTATGATGTGTAAGTTTGAATTTTCACTCATGTCACTATAGAGGCATTGAGGTTGCAAAGTCAGAATTAAGGCTATATTTGAATCAGTGTAAAATAAAAAGATGTATGAAATGTGTCTTTTGTTTATATGCAAACTATTTTTTTGAAGACAAACACCATGCTCCTGTATTGGAAAGGGCTCTAATTAATTTGGTTTTCCATTTGCATAGGAGAAAAATTGACTTACTAACTTGAAATATGTCCACTCAGTTTGTGTGGCCAGAGTAAATGCACAGGCAGACAGCACAGAATACTAGCTTTATGTTGCAATTTTTTGGTTTTGAACGAGTGGTCTCATTGATTTCAAATTTCAGATTTAAGTGCTCAGCATTCCTGAAAAAATAAGACTTCAATTGAACCCCCTCAAAAATAAGGATCAATTAGCTAGGGAATTTTTGGTAGTGGGTTCCTGTGCAATTTTTTTAGTAGTTTGATCATGAGCTCCACCTGCTATCTATACTCCATTGGTGATTGCCTTCTAGACCTATGGTGAGCACCAGCTATTTTATTACAGGTTCCTAAAACACCTCCAGATTTGTGTTCCAGGGTTAAAAAAAAGATGCATCTGTTGTGTTCAAGTTGCATTGAATGGTATTCTGCAATGGTACTATATTTTGTAAATATAAATATGTACAATATTTTTAAATATTACACATTTACTAGAAGGCTAAATTAATGTTGTCTGAGTGAGAGTAACTTCCTAATTTTAAGTGCTGAGCTTGCAACCTTTATAATGTTCACCAGTTTAAAAAAGCATAATAGCATTTGAAGTAGAAGATTCTGTCATGAAAAGTCATAGAAGTGTCAGTGTTATTAGGTTGGAGCTCCTGGGTTTGTTGCAGAGTGTGTTTAGAGTAATGGCCAGAGAATGAGAACCTGCAGTTTCTGTATGGACAAGTTGGCTAGGAGGTTTTTGTGATTCTGTCATGTACTGATCAACAAAGAACAATGAGGCTCAGGTATCTTGAGATCCTCTCCAGATGGTTTTGGAAGGTCAGGGAGGAATCAAAGATGTTTCTCCTTTATTCCTGACGCAAAAAGTCTGACACCATTTACAGGGGCTTTCTAGGTTTGTCCTTTCCCCACTTTCCTATTTCCCTAGCTCCACAGTTCAGTGTCAGTCTGCTTTTCATTCCACCAAGGCACATCATCCAACATCTTGTTTTTATTTTTTTTTCTTCTTCTTCCATCCAATCCAAACTTTCCTACTTCATTATAATATTTCCATTTACATTTTTCTTCCTTTATCTTCCCTCCAGCAGGATGCTTTTTTCCGGATCATTGGAAGCAAGAAGCAGGGCAGTGTCTCTGCTCTCAATGTCTTGCTATAGAGATCTGCAGCCACTGATGGAAGCAGTTGCACTGAATATTTCTTGTGTCACCCCAGGGGCTCTGATGTGGCATGACCATAGAGCAGGTTGTAATTTTGGGGGATTTAGCTAACAAAACAAGTACTTTGGGGTGAGGGTTTGCGCAGACTCGTAACTTAATTACTTTTTAACAAAAAAAAAGCCCAGTCTTGACATTAAAGTGACCAGCCCTTGCAACAACATAAATTCTTTTATTTAAAACGTGGAATTGCTGGAGATTCTTTAAAAAAAAATAAAAATGTTCTAATGTGGCCAAAACAAAATCGATCTCTTCCCATAGTTTTTTGGTTCCATTTGAAAAAATCCATCTTGAAACATTAATTGACAATGGATAATTTCATTTTTAGTGGTTAATGTGTAGCAACTTTGAAAACAGTATCACAGTGTGTTCAGATACTCAAAGTGCTCAAGTGTATTCAAGGTACCTATGACTGTCTCATCCCTGTTGTTGGGGTTTAACCCTGTACAGCAGCCACCACACAGCCACTCACTCACCCCCCTACCGTAGGATGGGGAGAGGATTGGAAGGGTAAAAGTGAGAAAACTCGTTGGTTGAGATAAGACAATTTTAACAGGTAAAGTAGAAGCCGTGTGAGCAAGCAAAGTGAAACAAGGAATTAATTCACAACTTCCCATTGGCAGGCAGGTGTTCAGCAGAGCTCCATCAAGTATAAAGGTGGCTTTGGAAAACAAACACCGTGACTCTGTGTGTGTGCTCCCTTCTTCCTCCTTCCCTAAAACTTTCTTGCTGAGCATGATGTTGTAGAATATGCCTTTGGTCAGCTGGAGTCAGCTGTTCTAGCTGTGTCCCCTCCCAGCTTCTTGTACATCCCCAGCCTGCTTGCTGGTGGGACAATGTGAGAAGCAGAACAGACAAATCTCAGGAGGCCAGTACAAAAAATACTTGCCTGACCAAGCATGTCATTGGAGGTGTTTTGGTGAAGACTAAAAGATATGTTACAGAATCAGCATGAATCTAAGCTGCCTACAGGATTCCTCTTTCCCGGATGCTTTCTGAGAGTAGTTCAAGTGAGGGCTGGGGGTTTATATGGGTTGACCTGGAGCAAAATCTTGGACACACTATAATAAAGAAACAGTTTTAATTCCAGGGTTGATGCCACGTAACATTTTAGAACCAAGGTAATATTCTGCAGTCAGAGCTGCTCCTTTTTTTGTGAAGGTTTTGGTGAAGACTGGAAGAGCTTTACTAACAGGCAGCTTCTTGAAAGTCTAGGAAATGTTTATGCAGAGCAGGAAACTGAAAGAACTATTATGATAGAGATTCTCTGTATTGACAACAGGGAACAGTACTCAGCCAAGAAGATTCAACAGCTTACGAAGTACTTACCTTGTTGGCACAGCTATGTATCATGTTTTTCAGAGACATATAGAAGAAAATATTAGAGAAGCATAATACAGTGTCAGAATTCCTCAGAAGAATTAATATTTGTCTTTTAGTTCCTTGCTTCCATGTTCCTTACTTCCAAAATTCCCGTGTTATTTGTAAGGCTTATTGAAATTGTCTTGGAAATACCAATGATGCCTCTGCACTCCAAAGAGATCTCTTCTGTAATCATGTTGTTATTGTGTAAAAGTAGTGAACTCAAGGTCTTATTTTTACAAAATATTCTCTGAGAATCACTTCCCTCAGAGGTTATTTAATATTTAAGAGGGCAGGCAGGGAGAGACAGACACAGAATATGTACTTTATCACATTTCTTGAAGGCATGCTCATTTCTAAGAGAAGGAAGCCACATACTTTGGATATTTCCAGAATTGTTTTTTTTTTCCCCCTATTTCCTCAGCAGTACTGTCAAACTCATTTTGTGTGGAAATACAAAAAAGGTCAAGCTTATTTGTATCAGCACATTTCTTAAGTGGATTACATCATGTATTTCTATCTCTGTGACTCCAAAAAGTAAGGCTAACTCCCCTAGAGAGGAGATTCTTCTGACAGCTGAAAGAGGATGCTATTCTAAGAGATGCATAAAGCATCATTTTTACAAGAACAACTTGTAGCTAACCTTTTTCTTTTTTCATAACCATTGTGCATTTCATGTTGTAGACAATTGCCAAATGTAAGAAGGTGGTTTGCTCTTTGGTTCATGACATCTGAAGTTCCTCACTGTCATCAGCCTGAGAAGTATACTGCTTGCCAGTCAGCTGTAGTGAGAGACATGCTGAAGGAAAAGGAAAGCTTACCTCTCAGCATTAACTCTGTGTTCCTCAAGATGTTAGAAAAGGATGATATGTTTGGAACAGACAGATCCAGCTATTAGTATGTTTTAGTCTTGCGTGCAGTGAAGCATATGGACGTGCATTGCAGGACATACAGACTGACAAGTTTCTTGAAGAACTGCAAAAGGTTAAATAACTTACATGTGAAACTCATGTAAGAACTAATGGAGAATATTTTAACATAATAATTATTTTGTAGGATTTCTGGAGTAACTGTGCTTGAAGATGAACATTGTTACCCCAAGGATTTCCTGTAACAGAATTGTATTTGAAAAGAGCCCTTTTTACAGCATTTTAAACACATTCCAGCTTCCTATGCTTGTAAATATAATAATGTCCTTATCTCGGTGAAGCAGGATCAACTAACAGAATTGTTGGCTGTACTACATCTAAGTAGTCTGCTAGAAATACAACTTCAGTAAGCATCAAAACAGTTTTGTCTGCTTTGGGATTTTCCCACACTGGGAACTTGACGTTTAACCTTTTGGCCACCCAGCATGAAAACGAAATTGTGCTACTTTTATCTACATGGGAGCATATTAAATAAGCCTGAAGTCAAATATAAACGAAGGAAGTAAGGAAAGCATTGCTTTGAAAACCTTTTTATTTTAATAATTTGCACAGATCCTCATTGATGGAAGACAGATTACTTTGCAAGCAAAAATTCAAAGAAACGCAGTCACTTGAAATAAATTAGTTAGATTAAACTACTGTAACAGAACATATTTTTGACTGCAAGCAAAAGGTACTTTTAGTAGTAAATGTTGGCTTCTTTAGCTAAAATAGTCTCACCTTTATGTCAGTTGGAAAAGGCAAGGGAACACTGATTTGACTTGGAACACAGCAAAGTTGTGGGTTTTTATGTGATGCTCTTGGAGCTTTTTGCCACACAGCATGTATATTTTTACCTATTTGCTTTGTAAAATATTTTGCATTATTTTTAATATTCTCAGAATCTGGGAGTTGGAATATTGATCTGGATTTTGATAATAGATTCTTGCAGATTACTTCTGCAGAGCTTTATGAAATTGTAAGCATCAGTTTTTCTAGTTTTAAAGTGAAAATCCTGTAAACTTGTCTCTATGGAAAAACTAGATCTTTTGCCACAGAACAGAACTTCTGAATTACTGACTTTATATAATAGGAGACTAACACTTGGCAAAGAACATTTCTTTTGTATTTTTTTAATAGAAAGGGTAATGATGTCATGTTTTATTTTGTGCACTTCCACTGAACCCGAACCATATCATTACCATTTATTGATATTTTCACATAGTCTGGCATCATAATTACTGCAAAATTTTACTTATTTTAATGTCACTATATGCTCATGTCCCATTTTAGGCCATGTTACAGCAATGTAGAGTTATTGCATGGATTTCACTGAAAAGCCATACAGGTTAATTCATCTTATTCCAAATTCAGACAGATTGTATCCCTGAGGTAAGAGAGCCAGTAAGACAAATATGAGACCAGAAGTGGAGATTGGCCCATGGTTCAAGAAGTTCCAGTATTATGTTGAAAGCTTTGGTAAAAGCACCAGAGTTTCAGGGCATTTTGACTTGCCTCAATTGATAGACACAGTACGTGAAAGATAAACCCAAAATGGGAATGTATTTTGGAGACTAGTTTTGCTTGATAGAAAGCCTAGATTACCTTCATTTGAATTTTTACTGTGCATAGAGGGAGGAAACATAGAGGGGTGTCATTGTAAAAGGTTCTGCAAGGAATGCTTTCAAAGTCGATTGACTTAAGATGTGAGTGTACGTAGTAAAGACCTTCATCTAAAAGAACCACTACTCGGTGAGATATGTGGTGGTGTTGTAGCTTTAGGTGAAATACTGTACTTCTAGAAAATAGTTTTAAGAATTATAATAAATCCTTAAATATGTTAGTGAGAGGGCATTATCATCATGGTTTCATTTGCATAATAAATGTGAGAATTTTGAGGCCTTTTCCAGCTATTTTAGACTGTTCATAGTATGTTTGTAGCATAGATTCACAATGGAAGCACACGTAATTGGAGAGTTGGTAGTCTCCCTTTACAGAAGTACCCTGCCGAATTACGGTTTGGTCTTCAATTTAATTTTTTCTTACCTTGTGTTGATAACTCGATGTTAAAATGGTCTTTCTTATGGGAAAAGTTTCCCTCTGTTTTCTTTGCCTGGTGGTGATTTGCCAGTAAGTGCTGAATCCATTTAATCCATTTTAGGAAGTGCTTTGAAATGTCTCTGTGTGAGAATTAGGTGTGTCTATATGCATTTCTGTGTTAGGAAACAGCAAGAAAATAAGCCAGGATAATTTTTTCTCTTCAGATAATTTAAATTTAGCTTAGAAGAGCAACACAGTCCTGTTCTTGGTTTTGAAGAAAGAAGATGAAAGCCAAGACTGTGCATAGCAGGACCCCAAAAAGGTGCTGTGTTCCCTCTGCAGTCCTTCCACAAGGGATGACAGGGAGTGGGAAGGGCAAATATGGAGCAATAAGGTGCCAGAGTTTGAGGGAGGAAGTGCAGAAGGACGATAACCATGAGCTGTTTGATTACAACTATTAACACTTAGATTCTTTTGAAAATAGGGAAAAGATACTGTATTGTTTGTGAGTGCTGATAAGCTTCAGTCTTGCCTCTTTTTATTTATTTCATGAGTTACGAAGTTGGAAGGATGAAAATTCTGGCTACCAGCTAGATTCTCTATTTCAGCTGCGGGGCTTTTTTTTTTTTTTTTTTTTTTTTAACACTAAAAGTTCTAATAACCATGTGCAGATAAACCAGAGCTAACCTGCTATGCCTAAAATTAATATAATACTGATATTGTATAATATAATAATATTATATTTGTGCACTTCT
>JANIJG010005504.1:0-13483 GCA_024611175.1 Megaceryle torquata
ATACAGCATCACAACAATAACAGTGGGAAAAAAAAAAAAAATTCTGATAATTTCTCACAGGAAACATCAGGTTATTTAAATACAAAACTGGTGAAATTCACACATCAGAACCTGAAAAAAAAATGATATAAATCAGAGCTAGTGAAATTCAGGAAGGGGACTTTTTAACTGAAGGCAGACTCTCTATGAGCCTCCTATTAGAAGTACATACTTTGAATCTGAGTTAACATCTCATCTAAAATAAGCATGTGATAAATACTTTTCATATAAACTTAGGGTTAAAAGTACTAGGAACACGCTGTTATATATATTTCTGAAACAGTAAGAGCGTGGGGAGGCACTAAGAAGTAATCATATTGTTTCATTTGCATAATCCACTTAGCACACGTTCTGTTCTCACAGTCTCAGTGATGGGTTTTCAGATAATACAGTGATAGAAATTTGAATATTTAAAGCGTGGCACTTTCAGTATCATAGAAACTGGAAGCTGATAGAGACACCTTCAGTAATTTCACGTTCAGGAAGAAGCTTGCTGCATACCAAAGTCTGTTGTTTTCTTGGAATCTCACTTCCTAAATGCCAAATACATGTTGCGAGGGATCCTAAATTATTTTTCTTATCCAGTAATGTCAAAGATCTGGCAGTGATTTTTACTATCATGGCAGTAGACAAAAACTGATCCTTTAGCAGAAGAAAAGCAACATATAGAATTCAGGGGAAAAAACAAAACTAACAAAAAACCCACAACCAAACAAAAACCAAACCAACCAACCAAATTAATAAACAACAAAGAAAAATAAAAATAAGGAAAATTAACCCTACAATTTTCAACTTTGAAATGTAATTGCACTGCAAGGCAGTCCAAACAGTAATGACTTTTTGCATCTCTGAATTTTATGCCATTTCAGAACCTTGATTTCTGTCTAATTTCTTTTGCAAAATGATAAATAAATATCTGCTCATTCTCTTAAGAAAGAGTTAAATAGTTTCTATTGATCAAATTGGGTAGGCTGTTATTCCACTGAAGCGTAAGGGAGGGCAGAGAGACTTGGTTCATCTAACTTGCAAAGAGCTGAGTCATCTTGAAATAAGATCCTTTGGCTCTGTTAAGCATGGAAATGAGTTTTGAGCTGGATTTTTGTATTAAGACTAGAATCCAGAAGACAAATGCTATTTGATTATACTACATATAAGTCATGCTCTTGTTAGAGAAGTGTCATTATAATCATAATGATCAAGAACAGTATGAGGATACTGTTACTGAGAAAGCTGGTGCCAAGCCATAAAAATCCCAAATGCGTTAATCTTGGCAAGCTGGTACACTAACAGCTCATTTTTCTTCTCACGTAAATGAGTTCCTAAGCCAGCCTGAAGCCCCATAAAATGACTTCATGGGAAACATACATTACAAAAGATAAATATACACATCATATCAAACTAAATAGATGTGGTGTGAATCCCAAAGGGAAAGCTTATGAACTGCTGGCATGTGGCTGGAGAGGTCCTGGTCCCTGTTTGCCACAGGCCTTTCAGTAAGGATCTCACAATACTTTATTCAAGGCAAGAGAAAAAAACCAAACTGAGCTACAGCTTATCTAGATGCTATGTGCTGTAGCTGAATCTTGTAGTTATACTGTTGTTACTTCATTAAAAAAAAAAAAAAATGTTGATATTTCATCTAAAATAGATTTGGTGTTGTTTGGGGTTTTTTTTCTGTTATTAGAAAGAAAAAACTAAAACATTCAGGTAAAACATTCTCGTTCACTTGGTTCATTTCTCTAAGTATTTAAGCCTTTTCAGATGCTAAATTATACAAATACACTGGATAGGGAGAAAAATTTGCCAGCCTTTTATCTGGTAGTAGGTGCCACATTCTTCATATTACTTCCAGCTGTAAAAGGATACAGTCTATACAGTCTCATGTATATGACTAAGTGTGACAATCCAGTCTTGCCTTCTAACTTTTCCTGGGCCTATTGCTACAACAGCTCAATCAAGAAACTAGAAAATAAAACCTACGCCCAAGATTACACTAGCTAATGGAGGACTGTTACAACATCCTGCAGAACGAGAAATGAATATCAGATCTTTAGCAGGAGCTCATGATTAAATAATTAAGTTATAAGCCTAGTATAAGCACTTTTATAGTGGATTTTATGAAGCCCTAAAGGCCAAATCATTGTTTGATTTCATTAAAATGGGGATAAGACTTCCAAACAGATAAAACATTGATACATCTTTTTCTCTATATGGAACATTAATTAAACAAGCTCTTTTGGGAATGGCAAAACAAAACCCTGGATTTATACAGACTCTCTTCTGTCCCCTAAATTTCTGCACCCTGGTACCCCAGCTCCACCCTGTATCCTCACAATGCAAAAAGGAAACAAGTACCCAATTACTCTGCCAGCCAGCTGTTGCCTTAAACGATAACTAAAACTTCTGCATGGGTAGGGCATTCATTCTGGGTGTGTCCCTGCTATCCAGCTGCCAATTTTTGTGAAAACTTTAGGAACTAATTAGCTGAAATGCCTACTCTTGAACATTTCACCAAAATATGCCAATTGATTGAAAAGTTATGGAGAAACAGGAGAAGGGCATCAAAGATTGATGAATAGGACAATGTAACAGTTAAACTGTGATGTGTGTATAACCTGACATCATCAGATAACCTGAGCAAGCTGCTACCTGGGTCAAAAGGTATTTGTTCGGGGAAGGATGCCCTGTGGTTAGTAACTTGCAAATAAACAACAAACTAAAAGACACCACCACTCCCCTAGGAAAGGAAAGGAAAGAGGAAAGGAAAGGGGAAAGAGGGGAAGAGGGGAAGAAGGGAAGAGGGGAAGAGGGGAAGAGGGGAAGAGGGGAAGAGGGGAAGAGGGGAAGAGGGGAAGAGGGGAAGAGGGGAAGAGGGAAGGAAACTAACCCCAAATCTCCAAAAGCTCTCAACTTTTTGGTTTGGAGCTTTCCCTATTTAGACAGATACCAGGTTTGCATAAGACTTGTCTTACAGATTTGTCATACAGAATAACTGGCTACGTTTGCAAAATGTTATTTTTTTCCCTTACATGAAGGTACTCTAAATAAAATAGATGTGGAAAAGTATTCATCACTAGTATATAAAAAGCAAAACCCAGCATGTATAAGCACATTTTCAGTACTGTAAGTAATTTAGGCAAATGAAGAAAACTTAGTTTTAATTACACTCAATATTACAGACTACAAATAGTAGCTGAATGGAGTAAGGTGATAAAGACCAACTGCACCCTGAAAGTTTTCCTCTAATGTATTCTGTGCTCTCCCCCTGTACTGGATGCACCATTTGCTGCGTACAATAGTACAAAGTTTTCTAATATATAGATCAATACCGACAGTAGTGTCAAGTTCTGCTAGGCACTTCTGTTGACATAAAACTATTTGAAGGGTACTCTCTTCTTCCCTTTCCCCACCTTCAGTTATCTCACGGAAAGCACTCAATTTCTCCATGCTTTTAATTTGTCCTGCACTGGTATCCTATCATCCTGACAGAAGTCTGACTGTCAAGAAACATTCATTTCACGTTAAGATTTTCTGCAAAGTAACAAAAATAAGGTGCGGGCTCATTTTTCTGAATCAACCTCTAGTCATTAATTGCTTTAGAAGTGTTTGTCTAAAATAAATTTTGGAAAATTGTCGAAATATTTCTCAATACCACTGATATGTCAGGGGTTTTTTGCAGCACACATTAAAGCTAAGCTAATAAAAGCTCTCAGATGAGCTCAAAAGTTGTCCATATGCATTACTCAAGAAAGTTAGCATTGATAAAGCTTTACTGCAGAACTTAATGCTTTATTAATTGAAAAGAACACAGTAAGCTGACAATTTCTGCCAGTCAGATTTAATATTGATAGACTTGAAGTCTGCTCGCCAACTGTAATTAGCACAGTTAGTGAGTTAGGTTATTCTACTTAATAAAATTCCATTATATTTAACCATCTGGTAATTGGCAGGGGGGAAAAGAAGAGCATGTAATGATAATGATTTTATAGGAATGTTACTTGAAGACTATGTAAGAAAGAGAATTACATAATAGTAGAAAAGCTGTATTAGGGGTGGGGGTGGAAATAAGCGGAACAAGAAAATGGTGTAACAGAAGTTCTGATTCTGGGAATTCTCAGTCTACTGGGCACTGTACAAGAAATTAAAGGTTGGATGTAAAAACACGCAAGTACCTTATATTTGCAGCATTTTCTGAAACAAATATAATTAATTTAATAATAAAGAACAGAAAGACCATTTCTGGAAATTGAAACTGTATGGAGAAGTCCTAGCTACAATTTGGACCAGTTTTAACCTGCCACTAAAGTAATTCACGTGATGTAAGAACACATTTTTCATTACATCTCTGAATTAATTGAGCTCAGTGATGTGGGTAGAGAACATCAGTATGCTTTTTTTAGTTTTGTTTTGTTTAAGTAAGGCTTTTTACCATGATGAGGCCATCTGTTCTATTAGCTAGAAGCAGACTTCATATAACATTGACAATTCAGCCTAAACCTTATTTCAGTCAAAGACAAACACTTTTGTAGGAATTACAGATGTCTCTCCACTTCTTTTGTAGCATTTGATAGAAAGTGTTAGTTTCACTTATTATGGGGAAAATAACAAGGCACAGTCTTCTGGATGTGTCTCACGGCTAGAAGGAACCTGTATGAACGCTAAGTTGGAAGAACATAAGACAGCAATGCAACTAACAGCTGCTGGATGCCTTTGAGATGACCTAGGATGTTAAGCAGTAAAATTGGGATGATAATCAAAACCAGACAGATGTGTCTTTGGAAAACAGGAACTGACATACCAAACTAAGCCACAGAAGGTGCTTGGAACGAATCCAACAATATTTTATTTGGTGACAGAAGGAATTATATTGTGTCTATATTGCATGTTCTTAAAGCCTTATTACCTGTGGACCCAGACAAAAACTACTTTAAAAAATCTTTTCAAGAAGATCTATATATAAAAACCTTCCAATTATTAACACACTCTGAAAAGAATACTAACAATCCAGGTTGCAAGGATGATAACCTATTCAACACAGATTAGAATGATTGTATGCAATTACCAAAATGTGCTGAGAACAGAGGATTGAAAATTCTTTGCCTGCCACTCATATTTATTTGCCTGTAGTTTTTTACAGAATCACCTCTGAATCATTTCCATTACCTCTGCATAGCCATCATTTCCAGCCTTGTGAGACACATCTCTGAATACTTCAAATGCTACAGGCATAAGAAAGCCAACAAGTTAAGAATTATTTCTTACCTTATTCATGTCAAATGTGTAAAATACTTGTTCAACATAGCTGTTTGCTTCTGGAGTAAGTCCATGTAGATCCAAGACGTGTTTAAATTCATGCAGACAAAGCTGGCCGGATGGGCATTCCTTCATAAATTTTGTGTACCAGTGGTGAATTTCCATAGCATTAATGTCATCTGCTGATCCAGCAGCACCCATAGCATCAAACATATCAGGTAACCTTTTTTAGTATATATTCATCCAAGTGCTTATTCTTGCTTCCCAACAATGATCACTCCAACACCAACTGTGCCTTTGAGAGCTACTTTAAACCTCTTACGGATGACTACCAATATAGATTAAGTAAATATAGCACCGTAGCAAGATTACTGGTGTCCAGTTTTAGTACACCATGGTTTTATCAGCTGATTATGGTCTTTGTGCATGGTTTGCAGAGCCTCAGCAGGGCATAAAGACTGATTATGCTGATTTTTTCTCATGTTGGTATCTCTACTGCTAAAGCTATGTAAACTGAATGAATATTGAATAAGCAACACATAAGGACTTTGAGAGTAGTTTCCAAATCTTTGTTTTAATAATTCACAAGTTTTCAACTAAACCTTGAGCCCCATTTTAATATTTTGATATCTTTTGTATCTTCCATCTTTGTATTACCTTTGTATTTTCAAGCTGGCTTGAATATACTTCTGTATATATTGTGTATATATTGCATATACTTCTGTATATATCATGGTCCAAATCTTATCTTACAGGCCAAGACTGCAACATGATTTGACTTGGATAAACTGAAAAAACTGAAAGCAGCTATATTCTATGCATGATAAACTTACCATTCTCCTTAAACACAGAATCTGAGAAGAATCTGAGTGTTGCATAAACCAATGTTGTCCTAAAAACTGCTCCCCCATTGATACTGCTCATTCAGTCCCACGCTTTCCCTTCCCTTAAGTCAGCATGAGTGTTTGTTGTTGCACTTGAAAACAACTGTAAGGGGCAAAAGCTTGCAAGAAAATGTAATACTAATAAATCTACCTATTTATTAATGTGTGGATGGAAAATGGTGGCCAAAGGTAGAAGGGGTGTAAGATTGCTTCTTGTGCTGATTTAAATTGTTCATGGAAACTTGTAGAATAATGTCGTAATGTCTGTGTTGTTTAGCCATACATTGCAGTCCACAGTTTTACAGTACTTGGGCCTTATGGCATATGCTATGCACACATCAATTAAAGACTAAATTGGTAGAATGTAAAAATACAATTGCTACACTTAAGCCTAGCAGACACTTGTTGGCTCACGAATGGCAGTCTGATGGTGTTTCACAAGAGGAAAGGTAAGTACTACCCAAGCAGCATTTCTACTTCACTCTGCAGAGCTGAATGTAGTCTGACTGCCTCATGGAGCCCTGTACAGCTCCATGAGCTGATTTTTCCTCTGGGCCAAGGTTCAGGCTGGTTTAGTTGCAAAAGTGGTATCAAGAGTCACGAGAGATAAATTGGATGTCAAAACGCCCAAGAAACTGAATACTACTGTTGGATACCTCACGAAACCTGGTTTTCAGGTGACATGAAGGATGAGTGGTTGTGCATCCATTGAGCATGCACAGTGAGCGTGGTCTAACGAAACCTGGGCAAGCTGCCCCTGAAGCAGAAGGTTTAGGGCAGGCTTTATGTCACACCATACAGATTCAGGTAGTCATCTGGTATTTTAGGCAAATAAAGAGCTGAGACACACTGACTGCAGAAGATCAGAATTCCATGGTATTTCTTTCTCAGAAATTGGTACAAGCCAAAACTGCAAAAGGTGACAGGGCTGGAGCAAGCTGGGTTGTGACTGAAACAGGCTTTCAGCACATATTTTTAATTACATTGCATAAACCAGAGTCTGCAGCCAGTCAGGGTAGTGCTGCTGAGGAGGAAGAGAAGTGGAAAAAAGCACACCTGGATGCATGAAGGACTTCAATAGTGATATATTCTGTAGCTAACATTAGAATGTGATTTTTCTAATCTCTAGTCTTTCCTTGCATTGCTTTGAACAGTATCCTCAGAGCAACAATAGCTATCTGCTAGCATGCTGTCGGTTATAGGATCAAGGCCTTCAATACTGAGTAGCAGTGGGGATTACTTACATAAAATACTGAATAAAACCAGAATAAATCTGAAATATATGAAGTGCTATTTTGGAAATATTCCACTCCAAAACATCACTAGTAGGCAAAGGATACTGTATTTGTAATAACTAAGAACGGCAAGCAAAAGAAAGGCAGATTGAAGTATCAGTCTTCAGTCTTATCTGTTAATAAAAAGTAAATTCTCAATGGCTAGTAATTGGAAAAGCTGACACAGAATTTCCCAAAGTATACCTACCAAATGTCGTCTTCAACAAATTAAGGAAGTGGTTTAAAACTCAACTATTAATCAGGCTCCCATGTTTTTTTTCAGAAAAAAAACAGCCATACTCAGAGGAAATAAATCAAAAATTTCAACCATAGGTTTCAGAAGCCACAGGCAATTGCATTTTTTGCAAATACAGGAGTCTGCAATCATTTTTTTGGTACATCTTCATTTTCAAATGTGCTTCTGAAATAAAAGTGACAGCATAAATGTATCAAAGACTGATCCATCTCAGTCCTTGAAAGCATGTATATTTCTGTCATATGGCATAGAGTTATAGAATCATTAAGGCTGGAAAAAACCTCTAAGGTTATTCAGTTCAACCATCTACCCAACATTATCATGACCACTAAACCATGTCCTGAAGTGCCATGTCTACATGTTTTTTAAACACCTTCAGGGATGGAGACTCCTCCACTTCCCTGGGCAGTCTGTTCCAATGCTTCTTTCAGTATGGAAATTTTTCCTAATATCCAAATTAAACCTTCCCTGGTGCAACTTAAGCCCATTTCTTCTCATCCTATCACTAGTTACTTTGGAGAAAAGACCAACAACCACCTCACTACAACCTCTTTTCATGTATGGAAGAATCTCTTAACTCTGTTGTGTTTGTCCTTACAGAAGACAAGGTTAAAACACCAAAGAAATCCACATTTTATTTAAGTTACTCTTCAAGATAATCATCAGGCTGTTCTAAATTATCTAATTGAGGAATCTGAAAAAAGCCTTAAATTTTACACTGCAGCATTTGACAAAGTAGGCATATGAACAAGCATGAAGCACAAGATGCTTATCAGCGAAGGACATAATTAAAAAAGAAACAAGAGCACGTTCGTATTAGGATGGCTTTACTGGGGGATTATAGTAATGAACTACACCCAAATTAGACGGGCCGTGCTGGGCAACAGTGCTCTTTTTAGCAATTTAATACTACCATTGCTTTCAGTCTGAAAAAAAGATACTTCTCTAGTTGAACCACAGTTTTCTCAGACTTACCATATCTGTGCATCCAGGTTAGTTGGGGGTTATATTTCTTCACGTGTGTCACCCTATAAGCAAGGTCCAGAAGTAGAATGAGGGGGAATGCAGAAGTAGTGAAGAACTTGTGTTGTAGCTCTGCAGGCAATTTCCCTCACAAAATTTAAAGGGGAGAAGAAGCAGCTAGAAAAGGTAAAGAAGCACATAGCAGAGAGGCTGACAGGGCTTTGAGAATGTAAGTTACTTGAAGAAGGATGAAAAAAATATATAAAATTCTGCCATAAAATAAGTGTGGGGCCTGGAAAGAAGAAGCTGATTTTATGTATCAGAGTGAAAAACAGAATTTAATTCCAAAGACTTAAATCTGGCATCAACAGTCATACATAGAAACCTACTGCCCAAGTACTGCCTGTATCAAATACATACCATGTGCTTAGTGTCCTCTGAATATGATTGGAAAAAAAAATCCAAGTCACCTGTAGCCTCTTAGCACTGCACCAGGTGGCACCTGCACCTAGATCTTCATATGTAATGGAAGCCACTCAAGGCTACTAACACAGCTTATGAAGTTAAGGCCCTTGAGGCTCTGATAAACCCTATATAGGAAATTTCAACTTTTCCATGCATGATGCTATGAAATACAGGGGAAAATGTAATGAAGCATTTGCAACATAAAAAAATCACAGAAAATCAGGACAATGATATCAGGAAAGAGAAATCAACAGATATTTTATGGAGAAATTTTAAAGGACTTAAACTCTGACCCCAAATTTTTCCACATAACAAAGTTCTCACTAAATCTCTCTCAGTATTGTATAATAGCACCATCAGTCTCTGCAATCCACAGGAATAAGATGCTTTGACTTTAAGGACATAGGAAGATAGCAACATCTAGAATTTTTATCCAATCCCTTTGCTACAGTGACAGGCAATGATCTTAACTGTGATCACAAAAATCAGAGGTCATCAAACTCAGAAGTCCTACTTTCCTTATTCCTGCAAAATATTTTGAGAAAAGATCACTTGGAATTGTTTAAAAAAGAACATTTGTGTAATGCTATGGTGGAACTGATTACCACAAGGTGGTGTAGAGGCTAAAAGTAAATATGGGTTCAAAAAGCAACCACACAGTTTCATGGAGGAAAAGCCCATTAAACCTGTCTATTGAACTTGTTATTTGATTGAGTAGCCACAGGCTGATGGAAGCAGAGAAAGTGACTGAGGGGTTCCTGTTCCCTAATCACATGCTTTTGGCTGTTGCCAGAGGCAGGAGAGCGGACCAGAAATACTTTTGACCTGACTAGTTAAATATAGCTTTTTTATATAGCAGACGTGATCCAAAGAGTGTTTAATTGGCTTATCTTTATCCAGATGGTGGTCTGAGTGAATGAAGAGCAGTCACTGTGGAAAAAAACAATGCTATTCCAAATGTCCTGTCTCAGATGGATGTCTGGGTACAATGAAGGCAAACTCAGTTTATTTGAAATTTCCACATTCATCATAAAAGCACTGATGTAAATTATTTTTCTATAGAGTTTCCATTTTCTTCTTCCCATCATTTTTTCACACAGGCTCAGTGCTTCCTTATTAGGACCCTTTCTGCTTTAATTTGCCCATAAACTTCTCAGTGTGCCTGTATGTGAAAATAAGCAACTCTGAATACAGAGTAATAAACATGTAAATTATGGCTTATTATTGTGTTATGTCCTACATCTGTTTTCTTAAGTGACAAAACAATACTTATGCAGAAATCTGTCTGCTACCAAAGTCGTGTGCAGGGACAAAACAGGGTTCTACTGATATCAGCTAGTAAGAGAACAAAAATCAGAAAGATTTGAGATCACCTACACTGTGGAAATGATTAGATGACAATTGACCTATAATTCTTCTTCTGTTTTTTTTTTCCTTAATTAGTGTTAATTAATTTGCAGTGGGTCTCACAACCTCTATTAAATGCGTCTTAAAATTAGTTTTGTAAGTTGTTTCTGAATTGTTGGTAAGGTTGCTTAAGTAATAGTCTAGTGCCTCTAAAGCCCTTCATAAACATTTAGGGTGACATCATTGTCTTTCCAGGACTCATATATAACACAGACACTATTTAATTTTAAAAAACCAAAACCAAAACACAACAAAACAAACACCAAAAAGCAACAGTCCCCTTCCCCTCATCCTAAGTGGAAAATAGAGCTAAGATAAATAAAAGTTATTCCTTCTTCAGAAAGATACTAAATATAAAAAAAAATCCCCTAACAAAAAAACCAACCCTACCAAAAGGTATTAATGAAACAATTGATATTTGTGAAGTGATTATACACACTTATGTGGAAGAACATACTTAACATGCTTAGCACCATTAGCCTTGAAAAGAAAACTTGAATTTAATAAATAAATCATAATTTGGTTTGACAGAAGTAATTGCATCTAATCTGTCACTACTTGCTGGGATAGAGTCTAGGATTATGTAGATGGCAAGATTAGTGTTACATGAACAGGCACAGGAATTCACAGCACACAAAGCATCCTGTTCTCTCTGAGCACCTGGGTGACGAAGGACATTGTGGGAAACAAGAGTAGATCCAGCTCTAGTGCACCAGCGTGTGTCTCCTAGGCTACAAGTAATCCATAGATGGATATCTATGCTATCTGTATGCATCTATGCTTATAGATGGGAGATACAAGTTACTCTGGAAGCTGAGGACAGGCCACACTTTTCTTCTTTTGTTCAATAACTAGAAATACTTTAAATTAAATGCAATTTACCCTGTGAAGGCACTTCAATAATTCTGCCCTCTTTCCCCACAGGCTACTAACTTTTCCTTGAACAGTCCTTGAATGGCTTTGTTTGCAGCTCACACCTTTGATGCAGTTTGCTAGCATACTCTGCTTTGTAGATGCGGGAAGTGAGAGACAGAATTTTTCTCTCTCTCTTTTTTTTTTTTTAGTGGGGGTGGGTTTGTTTTTGGTCTGTGTGGGTTTTGTTTGTTTGCTTTTTTTGTTTGTTTGTTTGTTTGTTTTTTATAAATATTCTTTCAAATCTACAGAGACTGTTTTGGTTTATGTTCCAGATTAAGTCAACCCTGCACTCCCTTTAAATTATATTTCTACTGAGCACTACTATAAATATTCACCTGCATGTAGAGAATTACTATCTAGTAGCCCATCATGGTTAATAACCCATCACAGGACATGCAAACCATGGCCTGTAAGGTACATCTGTGGTTCATGTCTGGTCAACAGCAACTGATGCAGAATGGACTCCAGTAATGACATTAACTTACTTTTTCTCATATCCAGAAAGTTTTATCTGAACCTTTGCCAGACTGCTGACAGCCACAACACTGGTTCTTCTACATTGTTGAGGTCGGACTGAAAAAAACTTGTAAGTTTTCTTTTCATTTTCCTGTTTTTCTCTCAGGACACCAAATGATTGAGAGCAAGATCTGTTAATAGGAGAGGACAAAGAAACAAAAAAAAGGAAACTGACAGCTTTTTATTTTACTATCAGCATTTGGTATTACGTCCTGAGAGGCAATACACAAAAATAAAACCAGCATGGAATTTAATTTGAAAGAAAGATGTGGGAAAATCTTCCAACCTTTTATAATTTATATTCTTCTACAGGAATTTCCTCACCACTGTGCTATGCAGCACTGACTGTGCTGCAAAGTTATCTCACACTACGACAGCAATCCCAAGGATAGCCCCTGACTGCTGTAATTTTTGACTAATTTTAAGATATGAAATAAATATCATTAGACACAACATTTATTCAAATGTTTTTTCACTGAGTATTGACTGTCTTTCAGTATGAAAAACTTATAAAAATACATATTAGACAATTTATTCTTCACTAAGAACATTCTATGAATAGAAAGGCACAACTTGGGTGCTTTTAAAAGAGGAATGTATGTTCTTAATCAGCACATGCAATTAAAATAAAGGCACAGGAAATCTGTTAGAGTTTAAAAAGTAAAGATTTCTGTTCCTAAACAACTTTGCTGATGCATTACAGATTTCTTTTTTGCATTTGTAAGGTATTTTTATCATCACGTAATATGTCAGCATATCAGTATTCACTGTTAAAACACTTGAACGCTAAGCCCTGAAAAATTAGATTCAGACTTGCAATCAAAAAGGAAAATAAACAAAGGGGAAAAAAAGTAATGGGGATTCCAAAGCTATTTGAAGGTTTAATTCCTTGAAAAGTGCTGTCTAGCTTTAGGAAGTGGAGGTTACATATTCTGTTTGTGAAACCGAGTGGATACTTCCTAGCCATTATACTTGGATACAGAGACTTGACCTGTTCTGATCTAATCCGAAGATTTACTGAGAGATAGACAACCTGGTTTTTGCACTAATAAGTTTGAGACCAAATTGTCCAGCCTGTTATCAGAGAAATTAATGTATTCACAACCCCCCCCAAAAAATCACAAAATAATTTAAGTGAACTAAATTTCTGTATTAATCTTTTGATAGTCTTGACTGCCATAGTATTTTGGAACAATAACTGAATTCTAAATCTCTGCTTGGGTTTTCTGGATTCGGCTTAACCTTTTTGTGTATTTCACATAATTTAAGAATGCTCTCTGGAGTATTAAACATATTTCTGCTAATAAATTCAAGAATATAAATTAAAAATCATCTATTCCTCAAAAAGTAGCATCAACAAAGAATAATCACACCTATCTAGTTGCACATCAGCTAGAAATAGAAATGAATTTTAGATATACTTCTTTAACCTGGATGTGGCTTGTTTCTGTCTTCTTTAATTGTTCAGGGATAGTCTATAGTTATTTTTTAGAAGGAAAAATAATTCAGGA